>CANNZV010000505.1:329727-368713 GCA_947561585.1 Caprella mutica | reverse complement strand
CCCCCTCTTACCACCCTATAATTGAGTTCCACTAGGTCGATAAATGGGTAAAAGCTATTTAAGTATGTAAAATTGAATAAATATTGAGAATAAATATATTTACTAACCATTAAACTGTTTTTGAACCATTATTTCGAAATTGATCAAAATACCATTTATCGTCACCCCATGACGATAAATGGAAAACCCTCTTTATTGATACCCAAATATCGACACATCGATTTATTTTAAATAATGATTACCGAATTAATTTCTGATTTTATATTTAAGAAATGCAATTAAAAACAAGGAAAATTATATGAACATTATTTTTGTTTTTTTATTTGAAGCGTAAAATATTGCGCAAAACAAATTCTCTATACCTAATCAATTACGGTAGGTTTGTCCTGAATGTACCGTATCGTCATACATATCATCAGTTAAACTGACACTCTGATTGTAATTTTAAATGAAATTACTTACATTTTTGTTACAATAATGAAAATATATGGAGACATCGATTTGTAAAATACCTAAACCATAGAAATATTTCTAAGTCTTGTTATAAACGAAAATAACTGAAACATGACGATAAATGGAGAAGGACGATACAAGGAGCCCTTACCCTAGGTTATCAATTTTATTGATTATCATTTTTTCTGGTTATCATTTTCTCTGGTTATCATTCTCTTTGGTCATCATTTTCTCTGGTTATCATATTCTCTGGTTACTATTTTCTCTGGTTATCATTTTATATGGTTATCATTTTCTCTGATGATCATTTTCTCCGGTTAGTGTTTTCTCTGGTTAGTATTTTCTCTGGTTAGTATTTTCTCTGGTTATCTTTTTATTGGTTATCATTTTCTCTGGTTAGTATTTTCACTGGTTATCATTTTATTGGTTATCATTTTCTCTGGTTAGTATTTTCTCTGGTTAATATTTCTCAGGTTAGTATTTTCACTGGTTATCATTTTCTCTGATTAGTATTTTCTCTGGTTAATATTTCTCTGGTTAGTATTTTCTCTAGTAAAGGAAAAAAGTAATTTGGCATGATAGGGTATGTTTTGAATTATCGAACAGTTCCACATTTTCGATTATCAACAAATAACGAGTTAAAATGTCATATTACTTCTATAATATATACTCTTTCTTATATGATCGAAAATGTGCAACTGTCCGATAATTCATAACTTAACTAACTATTACAACTCTATCACAATTGCCAGGGTCTTTTGTTACGTGGGTATAAAATGATAACCATTGTAGACAATTATTTTTCATTATCTATTTTTCGTTATATTTTCGTCAAAAGTATTTTGTATTTATGGAATCCCAGCAGAGAAAAAACGCTAATGTGAACGGTACAATAGACATTCGTATGCTGCTAAATTTCTAGCGTTTAAAATACTGCTCTTATTTTAGCAGGGGACTGAGCTATGTTGCCTTAGAAACAATGCTGAAAAAATCGGAAGTGTGAAAGGCTCCGTAAATATCAATTGCAGCTAAACATTTTACAATGAGGTTTTATTAACGCAGCGTGAGAAACGCAAGTGTGAAGGGGACTTAAATGGATCAAGTTTTCGAATATGAAGGATTCCACAGAATTGAAGAATATCTTCATTTGCTATAAGTATTTTGCGGAAGCCATGACTGCCAAACATTCAACTCACATCAAGTTGAAGTCAACGCTGAAGCCAGTACCAACTATAAATCCTGATTGCCAACATTATTAATTTACCTCCTGCTGCCATTTTTGAAAGAGTCAAGACTCCAAAAAGGCCACTAAAACAGCTAGTTCTCAGAGAAGGTGAATTAGATGATTTAAAAAAAAAGACTGCATATCGAACTTATAAGTTGTCATTTCCAAAGGTCCCACGCATGTTTATAAGGACTGTAAATTCTATCACAAGTACGAATGCATCTTAATATATTAGCTAAAATAAAATTTAGAGGAAGTCTCTCAAGTTACATTTTGCATTTGCGTGGATAACATGTTGCGCGTGAAGCTATTTTTTTAAGAATTCTCTCATCACTCTTCCCGTTTGGTTTCGTCAAGGTAGGAACATAGTCCTCACTAGTTGCAGTATCCTGCAAGGTTTCAAAAACCATATGAAGCAGGTAGCTGAGGACTGCGACTCCTTCTTTTCGGATATATAAGCTTTGAAGCTACAGCCAGCTCCAATATATCCTGCTCGTGTAGTTCGGTTTGCGATTAGTTTTAAGGTATAATTCCTTACACGCCCACAATCTGATGTTGGAAGAAATGCCGTTGCCCTCGGTGTAGTACTACCTTCGCCTTTGACCAGTTGTGAGTTCTGTAATTATAGGATAATAGTATTTCCTTTGTAACTTTATCTCTCTGATTGGCTTCAGTTTTGGTGTTATATCAACTACGAACTCTATTTTACACGATATATTTCTTACACATAAACGGCAAGTTTAAGGTAAAATTTCAAGTACCTTTTTGTAACGAATTCTTCATTAATCAGAATGAGGTTTGAAATACGAAAGGTATATGGAAATACGTAATGTAAGATGTATAAATATATATGTTACTCAAATCTAATGTAAATGGTTCGAACGTAGTTTCATTTATGGTTGATCAATTATTGTACTAAAATTTTTTCATAGATTTATTTACAAATTTTTATCATGAATAATAAAATAAAAATGACTTGTGTTCAAAATTTGATGATAATTTAAAGTCTATAGGAAATAGTTACAGGCGAAATAATTTTACCAAAAATTTTACGCTGTTATATTTATGTCATCATCTTCAGTATTATTAACTATTTATTATCAAGTATTTATTCATAGTGGAGATATTTATGTCCTCGTCTTCATTATTTATTAATTAACTATTTATTATCAAGTATTTATTCATAGTGGAGATATTTATGTCCTCGTCTTCATTATTTATTAATTAACTATTTATTATCAAGTATTTATTCATAGTGGAGATATTTATGTCCTCGTCTTCATTATTTATTAATTAACTATTTATTATCAAGTATTAAATCATAGTGGAGATATTTATGTCCTCGTCTTTACTTAAATTAATAATTGAAATGTTTGTAGTAAACTCCGTAGATTTAATCAAAAAACTTCACCCTTTTCTTTCCGAATTAATCTTATCTTCATTTTTTTGGAGATACGCTAATTGGTTGCAGAAAATTAGCTACTTGAAAATAAATATCACAGTATTGATAACATTTCATTAAATTTATTTCGTACGTTTTTTTGATCAAGTGAAAGCGGCGAAAATCCTGCTAGAAAATGGAAACATTTCAGAAGATTTAGTGCTCCTATTTGATGAAAAATAGCTGCAGAAATGCGAGTTAGTGGTGGGCAAAGTTGGAGTAGTGTGAATTCATCGCATGGTAAATTCATCGCATGGTGAATTAATCGCATGGTGAATTCATCGCATGGTGAATTCATCGCATGGTGAATTCATCGTATGGTGAATTCATCGCCTGGTGAATTCATCGCATGGTGAATTCATCGCATGGTGAATTAATCGCATGGTGAATTCATCGCATGGTGAATTCATCGCATGGTGAATTCATCGCATGGAAAATTCATCGCATGGAAAATTCATCGCATGTTAAATTCATCGCATGGTAAATTCATCGCATGGTAAATTCATCGCATGGTAAATTCATCGCATGTTAAATTCATCGCATGGTAAATTCATCGCATGGTAAATTCATCGCATGGAAAATTCATCGCATGGTAAATTCATCGCATGTTAAATTCATCGCATGGTAAATTCATCGCATGGTAAATTCATCGCATGGTAAATTCATCGCATGGTAAATCATTAGTAAATATGAAGGTAGATTATACAACTAATAGAAAGGTAAATATTAGAGAGTATAAGATATGATTAAAAAAAAAGACATTATAACGTTACAAATAATTTATGTATATGTTGCTAAAGCAAACCTTAATATCAAAAATGCATATTAAAAATAAATTCTATCATTACAACTCCACAAAAAGTACATCTAAATTATTATTGAAAAGATAAATTGTAAGCAATACCTCTTAAATGATCAAAAAATCCAGTTCACATCGACTTAGGCAATTATGTTTAGCTGATCATACTTCTATAATAGAGACATTTTTGTAAAATTCAATGTGGTTTATTTTTCAAACTATGAGTAACTAAACAATTACGTAATTTTAAGAAATATTATTAATTTAAATTGGAGAAATAGGTACATAAAAATGAAATAATAAATTAATGCAGTTTCCCACATATTAAATATTTTTTAAATTTTATAGTAATTGCTTGATATACTTTGTATGATAAATATAATTGTATGATAAATAATTTAAATTACTATAAAAAGAAAGGTATGCATAACTATAAAATAATAAATTAATGCAATTTCCCAAATATTAAATATAAATTTTTATAGTAATTGTATGATATACATTATACATATGAAAATTATATGATATTTTTTACTAAAATCCAATCATTTAAAATAAACTAACAGTACAGATTCGTACAAACAAGTTACCCTAATCCAGCGAAAAGTAAAGAAAGGTCGATAATTATTTGCAAATAGTTTATTTAAGTTAATCAACATACCATGTTCCATGCGATGAATTTACCATGTGATGAATTTTCCATGCGCTGAATTTACCATGCGATGAATCTACCCTGCGATGAATCTACCCTGCGATGAATTTACTGCGATGAATTGAATGAAGCAGAAATTGATGATTGCAGGAGGGGGAATACCTTGGAGTTTCTTACAAAGTCCATGAGAAGAGATACGGTTCAATTAAAACAACAAGATTGGAACCACCGCAGTCATTGGAGATAGGAAGCCACAATTCCTAAAGAACCCTGCCATTTGGTTTGATATGTGGAAAAAGGAGGCAAATCCTAATGCATAAAAGTTCACAGATCTTCTGAAACCAACAAAGCAATGATTCGAACGTTCCGATGCCTAGCCGCTTTAATCGAATATTTATTGACTATGGAATATAAATTTGTTCCACACTGACCCTCTCGAGAAGCACTAAGGTCAACATCGACAAATGTCCGGAGGACGCTTCATGGTCTCTGCGAAAGACATCTCAAACTCAGAAAATGTTTTATAGGTAAAGTCGCTTGTCAAGGCAGGATTTGAAAGCAGTAAGGCTTTCAAAGTCACTAATGACTACTCCGAAGCGCACCAAACCCTGTTAACAAACGTGGATTCTTCAATCAAAGATGATGGCTGCTTTCAATTATATGAAAGCTCTCGGGATATATCTAATCATGTCGCTCGATATAAAGCACATAAAGCTCGTAAACCATTTGGTTATTGCTGTGGAAATGAATTCTTGGGGATGAGTGAAGAGGCTCAAGCTGCACATCAATCCTGTCACGCGGTGGTTTGAAAACTGTACCAGAGGATCTGAAAGATGCCATTGCTAATTCTTTTGCAATCCTAGATGCTAGCTCAAATGTCATCAGAATCAGTGGAATTCCATCAATCGAAGCAGGCTTAGCGATACAAGAAGAGTTCGTAGATGTGCCGAGATTGGCCTGCAAGCAGCATAAAGAACCATTTTCCAAACGTGTGTTGAGGGCAGTGTGTTATTGCTTTTTCAATGCTTAGAGAAAACGTTCCACAGAGAGTGTCTCAGATGATCATATTAGTACATTAAAAAAGTCTATGCGTAGCCAAGATAATTCTTGACTCATTATTATGAAGACATTGTATGCAAAAACTGTAAAGTGTATAATTAATGAATATATAGCATAATTGATTAATTTGTAATGTTGTATACCTAAATGTTAGCAACATAATAAAATCATTATTATAAAAATATCTTTCCCTGATCCTAAATGATTTCCTTATCTACAACAAGTAAAATATTGGTTAGATGTCAAAATATCGAACTCCACAAAATACTTGGTAGTTTAATATTGGCCTTGATTTGGGGGCTGTAACATACAGTTGTCCATGGTCGACCTAGTTCATGGAGCGTACTTTCACTGTCCCCTCTTCTATGAGGCATTCTTCTCTAGATGACTCTTTACTTTTTGTCGGTAAGAGACATCTTTTAAACTAATAAAATAATTGATTGTTGTGTAATTCTTAATGCGGAAAAGTACATGAATATGATAATATTAATTTCTAGTCGTCTATGATATTTTACGATACATAGGTAGTAGGGTGACAATAAAAGTCTATGTTTTTATTTTTAGATGGCACACAATACTGTGTGCCTTTGAAAAAATAGCTTACGAAATTCTGGGACATTCGGACAATATTTAGAGATGACTCTAGTCAATTGAAATTTTACCCTAATAGAAAGAAGTGCAATATTCATAATATTCCAGTATATTTTTAAATTGATATATTGAACTTTTTATTTGTATCCTCTTCAAATGAACGTTTAATTCCATTTTAGAATGAAACTGCAGTTTATACTCTTACTACTATGGTAGGAAGTGGTTGGAAGGAAAAAAAAACCCGATGCAAAAATGAGATGGACGGCTGAGATAAATTACCTATCTATAGATTTTGCTTATAAGATCCTGTTTTGGATTCCATGACAAAATCCCTGTGGCAAAGAAACGAATTATGAATTCCCCGGTCCAAATTGAAAACCGTCAACAAAACCCAATGGCAAAAAAAAAAAAAAAACTATAATTTTGTATTACACCACTTTTCAACTTTTCAGTCGAATTCAACTACCAAATCCAAAATCCAAAAGTGTGCAGTTTTTGCAATTATTGCATTTAAATTTATTCATTGCTATTAATATATTTAACATTATTAATTGATAACAAATTAATGTAAACGATAACTAGTTCTTTATGTTAAAATATTAAGCAAATTTCATTGCTACAATAAACTAGTGGTTACTTTGTGCTATAGTTTCAATAGCTTAATTTCAATATTGTCAATTCAATATATAATTACCTAATAGATTTCTTCTATTTTATATCAGACATGAATTTACTGAATTTGCTATATTTCATTTGCTATTTTTTGCCTTCAATAACTCAACCCTTCATATAATAACTTCATACTTTCTTAGTGGCTTTTTGCAAATTCTTTTTTTGGAGGTCCGAACTTTAAATCTAAATTTGGTAATTAGAATCCAAGACAGGACCTTATAGAGTAGACAAAAGCTATGAATGGGTTGTTCCTTCCAACCCCAGTTGTAAAAGTACAAACTGCAGTATCATTCTAAAAGGAATTAATCATTTATTTGAAGAGTATACAAATAAACTTGCTCAATATATCAATTTTAAAATATACTGGAAAATTATGAATATTTGCATTTTTATCTATAATGGTAAAATTTCAATTGATTGAAGTCGCCTCTAAATATCATCCAAATGCCCCAGGATTTCACATGTGTCATTTTTTCATGGGTACACAGTATTGGACTAATTGCCATTCGATTTGATCAATAATTAGAAATTCACCCCCATGCACTATTGTCAACCTAATAGGTAGGCTACATTATAAGAAATATCCTTTACATTTTCCGAGAGATAATTTTGTGAAGCCTTCTCCTCTCTATTCTCAATTAATTGGAGTTTAAACTAAAAGGAAAATTAATCAATTGACAGACCAAAGATTTTATTTGAAAATTGAAATATATAATTGTTATTTCTTTATTAAATTTTAAATAGAATTTTTATGGATCTTTCCCATTTGACGACCCCACCAAATTAAATTAAAAGTATTGTTTAATATGTATTTTCGTCCATAGAATCTGAAAATCATAACCGTTTTTTTATTGTAGAAACTAATAGTTTTTTGAGATATGAGGGTTTGAAGTTATTTATTTCCTATGTATTAGTGAAGGATTGAGAACAGATTCTTTACATGGAACGGTAATATAGTTTGTTGTATCCGCTAGTTTATTGTACTGCACGATTCATGATTGAATAAGGACCTCTCAGGGGGTTACATATATCGTATATTTCCAGTTTCAGTGATATTTTCCATTTTTACTTCATTACTGATATATGTGTGATAGAGGGGCGATTAATCAATCATGAAGTGTGCAGTACAACAAACTAGTTGATACGACAAACTACATTACGGATTAGTTCTCAATCCGATAATAAAACATAGGGAATAAATAACTTCAAACCCTCATATCTCAAAAACTATTAGTTTCTATTCAAAACGGTTATAATTTTCGGATTCTATGGACAAAAGTCAATAATAAAAAATTAATTTTAATTAAATTTGGTTGGGGTCGTCGAATGGGAAATATCCAATGTATAATGATGTAATAAATTATTATTATGATATAATATAAAATCCATGTTCAATTTTATCGTGCAACAATTATTAATAAAATTCAAAGTGCTAAGTAATATATTGCACACTATAAAAAACCCGGTTAATTTACCAACTCAAAATATTATATAGTTATAGTTACTTAGAAACAGAATTCTCAAAATAAAAGTTAAAAATATTTATTTATATTTCATAATATTATAAATTTTAAAATGAAATGATATGACATATAATATTTCTATAAATCTTAAAATTTAATGTTAAATGATTTTTTTTTGGGGGGAGTTGAAAATTCCCCAACTCTGGTGCAATCAAAAAACTTTCACACAAAAATAAAAATAGTGACTAGTACTAATAGAATATACTGACTAGTACTAATAGACTATACTGACTAGAACTAATAGAATATACTGACTAGTACTAATAGACTATACTGACTAGTACTATAATAGAATATACTGACTAGTACTAATAGAATATACTGACTAGTACTAATAGAATAAACTGAGTAGTACTAATAGAATATACTGACTAGTACTAATAGAATATACTGACTAGTACTAATAGAATATACTGACTAGTACTAATAGACTATACTGACTAGTACTAATAGAATATACTGACTAGTACTAATAGAATATACTGACTAGTACTAATAGAATAAACTGAGTAGTACTAATAGAATATACTGACTAGTACTAATAGAATATACTGACTAGTACTAATAGACTATACTGACTAGTACTAATAGAATATACTGACTAGTACTAATAGAATATACTGACTAATAGTAATATAGTAAACTAACTAGTACTAATAGTATATACTGAATAATAACTTATTGAATGACAGAAAATTCAGATGGAAAATGGTTTGCCACGAAGTAATTTCAATTTCTGTTTTTAAGAAGTATTACATAAAATTAACAATAAGAATAATTAAGTCAATGCTATAAATTTTTGTATCTTTAACATACATTGAAGTTATTGAGACTAGACATCTAAACCTTCAAAGTAACTTGTCACTCCACCGTTATCTAATTCAACCGTTTGGACAAAGATGGTATGTATAATGTTCATAGTTATCTGTACCTCAATGGAATATAAATTGCTTTACTGGTTAATTTTGATATTTCTACATTGAATTTAGCTTGTTTAATTACCATCCCCACTACTCACAGAGATAAATAAATAGAAAAAATAGTCTATAGATTCCTAGAACATCTCAAATCACTATTTCATTACAATTTATAAACCTCCAAAGCTGTCCGTAAGATTCCAAGATTTCCTTTTAGTGTGCTTTGTAGCAGCAAGATGATGATGAGAGACCGCTACTACCAGCATCCTTTAAACCATCACTCGTTATATAAGCGAACCCAGACCCAGAAACTGGCGATGTGATTGGGCTGCTAGAATCCCATCCTTCGTCCTCAGGTTGAGTCACGCCAGATGTCGGCCACTGCCACGTACCTGAAACTTTAACGAGTTCGACCGCAGTAAATTCAAGATTATGTTCTGTCGTTGCAACAGTAGCCAATTCTGTGAAGGAAGTATATAACATTTTAGTTACAGCACTCTGGTATCGCTGCGAGACAGGTGCGATGTTGGGTTCACTCAAGATTTCGTTATGAATAACAAAATGTTTCTTAAAATAAAATCATCTATTAGTTATAAAATAACTGATATTTTTACTGACCTTTGAGTATTTGGACATATTCAGATCTTTCAGAGTCGTTGTTAGGATAACAACTTATTTCTCCAGAAAGACATGACACCATTTGCGCTGAATGAGGATCATTCCCACCGTTACCTTTGATGATAATGCAACCATTTCCGTTATCGTAATACACTTGTGCAAATGAGCCATCATCTGAAATAAATATGAAAACACATTGAAAAATAATTGGACAACGCTTATCTTTTATATACAATTCCCCACAAAAACATTCTCTGGATAGGCATTGTACAAAATGTTTATGAAAAGTAAACTTTTGTTTCATTTGCGATTATTTCTTTTACTTACATCCAAAGATCTTTCCACTCAGACATTTAATTCTCGTTGATGGTGTTCCATCACATATAACTCGACTTTCTGTGTCTCCATCATTAAGAATAAGGAATTCATCTCCACAGTATAGTTCTGAAATTTGGGGGGAAATGTTAGATTATAGTATCTGGATGTGAGACGTCAGAACGTATATAGGATTTTCAAATTGTAAGATTTTACTAACATTGTTGAATAGGCAAAATAAACCATGTGAATGAAAAATTTGTGAATAGTACACTGTGTTCCATCAGAAGCTTCATTAAAAAAACATATATCTACGGAATAATCCTCAAACGCGATGAAATGTAGGTTATTTGATTATTTTTATTGATTTGTTCAAGTTTACACTTTATTGCATCAGAAGCATCATTTTTAAATTACTAATTTGGAGAATACAAAATGCTTCAAGTAGTCTTATGTACACGTCATTTTGTTCATAAAGAGTGTATTTTTTTATAACCCTATGAAAATTCACTTTGATTTTCAACCATCTTCATCCTGAAAAATGTTTTCTAAGCATGAGAAGTAATGGATCGCCTGCAGTAGGGGAGAACCGGGAGCATCGAACAGTTTTTGTTAAAAACTGAATAATTCATAAACTAATTCGAATTTTATTATTAAAATTTTTGTTTGTAGATAAAATATCCTGCTTCAATTTGTATTGATACTGTTTTACAATTTAAACCTTCATTCGAAAGTTATAAGACAAAATGTAAGTGGGATTCAACTGTCCGAATTCTACTTCCTAGACAAGCTGTGAGGATGATTCGGACACCATAAAAATGGATAAAACAATGGAAATTTGAGTAATTAAATGGTAGGATGAAATTCGGATTTACTAATTTAATTGAAATAAACCATAATGACTGGTTATTCAAACTAATAATTCATCGTATTTGAAATTTTATCATAATTGTAATGATTGAACATTTTCTCCAACAACATATATATAGCTCAAGAGTAATCCCTGTGAAATTATCCTTATATTCAATAGCTATATTATATATTAAAAACAAATGGTATAACTATTTCCATTTACTTTGGCTAAAACTGGTTCCTTTTTCTTGGAATTTCGCCAAAAAATTACATCTTAAATATTTCATCGAATGTTATATCTAATATATTAGGATTTCCAATTGTTAAATGCATTGTGATTTAAGTTTCCAATCTGCTCCACCAGAGGGAGACATAAGTTGATATTGAATTCAATCGAATATTGTGAGATAGGTAGGGCACTAGGTGTAGAATGTATTTAGTGTTCTTTGAATTGTGCTTAAGTTAGCTGGTGTTCGTTTCCCTTCAGCCGCCGTAATTTGTGGGTGAAGGAAGCAATTCCTCATTGGTATTCCTGTTCTTTTGTGATTGATTGGTTTATTCTATGGTTTATTTGATTGCTGCCTGACTTATTCAGATTATAGATGTGAGGTTAGAGAGCTATTCGAGATTAGTTTTGCTAGTTGTTAAGTTACCAATAGTTAAGTGGAGATAGTGCAGTGCTGGGAGAATCTTAATCACCGTGTGATAAGCAAGAATCCAAAACAGTCAGGTGAGAAACATTGTGTCTATTGCGAATATAAAAAGATAGTTTCAGTAATATCAGAGTGACGGTGATTGAGCTCACTGACCTAAATCCAACAACTGATTAGTGAGAGAATATGTGCTACTATTTGTTTATTTTATATTTATCATGGCGTGGTAAATTTATCTTCCATTTTAGCCGTTGTAATAATAAAGTTTTAGTTAGTCTTGATGTCAATATGTGTAAAGTTTAATTCGATAAATTTTATTGTTTAGAGTTTTTAGAATCTTTTTTATATTTCAGTACCGCACTGTAACATTCTTGGAATAAAGCTCTGTTCATGGTCACACGTTTGGAATTCTCCTCCCGCATTGTATAGTACTGACTGTGGATGCCCCCTTGTGTTTGCGGGACGAGCACCTTGGAATCGGGAGTAGCAAGAGGAACCGTAATTTAGTGCCTGTACACTAATTGAAGCAAGAGAAAGAGTAGTAGTGAAATAAGTTATTGCTGAAGCCAAACCAACCAAGATTCACTACCATCTATTTATACATTTATAAGATAGATGTGGATAGACATTGGGCAATTAACCTCTATTTTTCCAATATTTTAATTTGGAGAGTCCTAATCTTACTGCATCATTATTTTAGGCAGATATAACACATTTTTGAGTGTTAAATGACGAGTTGATTTTTAAGGCAAAAACTTGAGGTATTTTATTATGGAAAAGCTAACCATTAGCAGTTTAAAAATAGCTCTCATTTGCTTAAGTGAATCTTCGGCGGGAACTAAGAATGATTTGCTTTGTAGATTAGAAGAAGTGATGAGAGAGAGAAAATTGACTAATGACAACGTTTTAGATTTAGTTAGAACGGGTGGAAGAGTCGAGATGGGTGATAAAAATGAAGATGGTGTGATTCAGGAGGTGAAGTGTACTGAGGTGATGATTAAAAACAATAGTGTAAATGTGGGTGAACAAGTGGGTGCCAACGATGATATTAGACCAGAAGATAGCGTTTCCCAGGTAGATGCTGTCGCAAAGAAAGTAAAACAGAAAGAAGTAGGTTCTCATGTATCAATGGTATCTTGGGCTTCCACTTGCATGACATCTTTATCAGTTTTAGAGAGAAGAAGAGTAGAAGATAAGAGAATGGTAGAGGCAGCTCAGAATGATAAGTTAGAACAGTTGGAAAGATTGAAAAGACAGAGTCAAAAAGAGCGATTAGAAAGAGAGAAGCGACGACGAGATGAAGAATTAAAAGAAAAGTTGCATGAACTAGAGTTAGAAGAGGAATTGAAGGCGTTAGAGAGAGAAGCAAGAGATGATGCACTTCGAGTTGAAGCTGAGGCTTGGGGAAGATATGCTCAGGAAGATTTGGAAGAAATTCAAAGTTTCCATTCGGCACCTATTCAAACAATGGGGAAAGATAATTTAGGGATACAAGATTGCCAGTATCGCGAATTTCAGGAATTAAGAGAGAGCGAGAAGAATATTAATGCAATTGTCGGTAAGAAAGAGATTGGGAAATTCGATGGAGTTTGCAGAGTTAATAGCAATAATCATTCAGCGATAAAAGATAACATCATGTTACGGGAGTTAACTGCTAATAGCTTACGGATGTGTTTACCTAAGCACGAGATCAAAATTTTTTATGGCAAAGCTAGTGAATATGCGATATTCAAGCAATCTATGCAGTCCATAATGAAGTCTACAACCATTGATAAAGGAGAGAAATTGCATTACATCTATCAGTATACTAAAGGAGAACCCCGGGAACTAGTCAAGGCAGCTTTATATATGAATGCAGAAAAGGGTTTGACTGAAGTATGGAGATGGTATGATGAAAAATATGGTGCACCAGAGCACATAGGCTCTGAATTTATTGATAAATTGCTTTCTCGGCCTTCAGTTGGAAGAGATGATGTTGAAGCGTTGAGGGAATTTGCTGTATCGTTAAGATTAACCGGTAACGTTATTGACCAAGTACCATCTGGAAAGAGTGAATTAGGACATCCTAAGACTATGAGATTACTTGTATCTAAGCTGTCATTTGGATTACAGGATAGATGGCGACAGTTAGTGGCAAAGAGGAGGGACGAAGGGTCTACACTAGAGTATATGGATTTAGTTACATTCGTCGAGCAAGCTGCCAGAACAGATTCTGATCCAATATTTGGAAAGGAGGTTATGCAAAAATTATTTGAAGCATCTATAACAATGGACAGTCCAAATCAAAGGAGAGTACCAATAAATGTTGTTTCGTTTGGTGGAGGCAGTTTTGAATCTGATCAAATAGAAAATGGGGAATGTCACTTTAGGAAGAGCAAAGAGAGCGGGGAAGTAAATGATGTTACCAAGTGCTATCGATGTGGTGACTCGCATAAAGTTCAATTTTGCAGAGAATTTAAAGAATTGCAAGTGAGCGATCGTTTTGATTTGGTAAAAAAGCATAGAGCTTGTTTTATTTGCTTAACGGAAGGTCATTTTGCTAATAATTGTTCTAGACCAAGATTTTGCGATAAATGTGGTGGTTATCACCATGTGATGCTGCACGTTGGCAAAGGCTGGCGAGGAACAGATTGGAGTAAGTATAGACAGAGTTTTAGTTCTACTAGCTAGCTCATTCGAATGGATTGGATTTAAATGATCACATTGATTGAGCGTTATTCTGAATAGAGAGCTGTAATTCTAACAAATGGATGGCTTAATCGAGAACGAGAACAACCATGAATCCAGATAGATCCTGTATTGAACAGGATAAAAGATGTGGAACGAATTCCAGAGAAGGGACTGTTAAATGCATTGTGATTTAAGTTTCCAAGCTGCTCCACCAGAGGGAGACATAAGTTGATATTGAATTCAATCGAATATTGTGAGGGTGCTAGGACAATTGCCACCCGCGGACAATTGCCACCCGCGGACAATTGCCACCCGCGGACAATTGCCACCCGCGGACAATTGCCACCCGCGGACAATTGCCACCCGCGGACAATTGCCACCCGCGGATAATTGCCACCCGCGGATAATTGCCACCCCCGGACAATTGCCACCCGCGGATAATTGCCACCCGCGGATAATTGCCACCCCCGGACAGTTGCCACCCCCGGACAGTTGCCACCCCCGGACAGTTGCCACCCGGACAATTGCCACCCCCGGACAATTGCCACCCAAATAATGAATATCAAGCCACTTAACTTTAAAAATGGTGATAAAATATGTATATTATTGTTGTACGATTAATTATTAATTATATACAATATAAGATAAAAAAAAATATTATTCGGTTTCTGAATGTGCTTTTTAAATATAACATTTTTTAAATCTTATGTTATTGAATACTTTATACCACTACTTTAGAACGATTCAAAACTGATTAATTCCCTTCGTCTATAACATTTTCAGGATTTAGGATTTTAAAAACATATTATCACAACCCTAATAATATTTTTTTTAGGATTCTTAACTTGTAAATTATATTACTGGGTAGTAATATAAATACCTATTGTTTTTCCTTTAGCAAATAATTATAAATAAAGACCTATTCCGGGCGATTAAATTAAATATTTTAATTCTATTAATGGAATATCGTCTGCTCCAGAAATTTGGTTTACTAATGACTATATCATGGACATCAAAAGGAAATTAAATACAAGGGACTTGAAGAAGCAGTCAGAAAGGAAAGTGGCTTCATGAACAAAGTCATCTACCACCGTGGGTGACAATGCTCATGGATGCAGAAAAGCTACTCTGTGAATGCAGTCACTTAAAAAGGAAAATATTAAATGTGTAATGAATTTTCTTATCTTATAATGTATACAAATAATAATTAATCGTATAAAAATAATATAAACATTTCATCTCCATTTTTGAAGTTAAGTGGCCTAATAATAAATATTTGGGTGGCAATTGTCCGCAGGTGGCAATTGTCCGGGTGGCAACTGTCCGCGGGTGGCAATTGTCCGGTCACGATTGTGAGATAGGTAGGGCACTAGGTGTAGAATGTGTTTAGTGTTCTTTGAATTGTGCTTAAATAAGCTGGTGTTCGTTTCCCTTCAGCCGCCGTAATTTGTGGGTGAAGGAAGCAATTCCTCATTGGTATTCCTGTTCTTTTGTGATTGATTGGTTTATTCTATGGTTTATTTGATTGCTGCCTGACTTATTCAGATTATAGATGTGAGGTTAGAGAGCTATTCGAGATTAGTTTTGCTAGTTGTTAAGTTACCAATAGTTAAGTGGAGATAGTGCAGTGCTGGGAGAATCTTAATCACCGTGTGATAAGCAAGAATCCAAAACAGTCAGGTGAGAAACATTGTGTCTATTGCGAATATAAAAAGATAGTTTCAGTAATATCAGAGTGACGGTGATTGAGCTCACTGACCTAAATCCAACAACTGATTAGTGAGAGAATATGTGCTACTATTTGTTTATTTTATATTTATCATGGCGTGGTAAATTTATCTTCCATTTTAGCCGTTGTAATAATAAAGTTTTAGTTAGTCTTGATGTCAATATGTGTAAAGTTTAATTCGATAAATTTTATTGTTTAGAGTTTTTAGAATCTTTTTTATATTTCAGTACCGCACTGTAACATTCTTGGAATAAAGCTCTGTTAATGGTCACACGTTTGGAATTCTCCTCCCGCATTGTATACCAATATTTAAAAGATTTATATACGAAGTTCTTTGGCGGTGACTGTTAATTTTTTCAGTGCCAACTTATGTATAATGCTCATCACTGCTAAGGAACTCCACTTAAAATAAATCAATTTCGAGTATCGACAGATGCATGTTTGCCCTGATGCGGTATTGTACCCTGAGTCTTAGAATCTGGAGACTCGTCTCCTACTTTGGGTCCACTTGTACATAGTCAGGCAGAATCCTCATATACCGTGATGTGGCTAGTCAACTGTAAAGCGTCCTCATCATATCTATTTAAATTAGCCTTGGATTAGTTATGGCTGGCTAAAACTTTACCACTATGTGAGACGTCTGGAATTCGCTACTGGAAGATATTTGTTCCTGGCTTACCGCTGTAACAAGGGTATGTGACGTAGCCTACTTGTTTTCTAAGTCTGGTGCAGTGATGTTATTAATTTAACGTAGTGTAAATCGTTCCTTCCCCTTTCATTCATTGAATTTTATACCATATAAAAAATTAATCATTCAATATTTAATTAGCAGAAAACTGCCAAATTACTCCATTACTCTTATCACTTGTTGGATAATCTTATTCCAGTCGATATGATAATAGATATAATCATATGAATTACTTATTTACTCTTTGTTCTATCGAACTAAATTACATTTAATTACAAGTAACCATATAGTTACACTCACTAAAACTAAAGTATTCAAATTAAATTTCCTCTATCAAATTCTTTCCATTCTCCTATAGTTTCATTCTACAACTAAACTATTTTATTTTTCTATCTACAGGTGACTATCAGCGAAGCACAGCTGCGCTCATTCATCTGCAGTACTACTTCATGTTCTGGATTTAAACTTTAACTTTTAATTATTAATACTATTACAGTTTGTACCTAATCAAAATAAAACTTTAGTATTGGATCTATTTTTGCTATATTCCTTTTATAAATTATAACTATTAAATAACTACTGAATAACTAAATAATTAAAATTAAATAACTAACTACTAAATAAATAAATTGAATTACTAAATTAGAGATACGTTATAGTTCATAAGTGTAGATCTTGCTGCACCTCCAATTTCAGCAGCTTTCCTGACAGATAAACCTTTTTGGAATTACTCGTATGCTTTTCGAACACCTTCTTTAATACGGCATCTTTCAGTTTTCCTTTTATAATGAAAAGGCATGATTACGATTGTAAATTTTTAAACTAAAGACAGTAATATCAAAAGTTGAAACTAATTATATCAACGAATAATTTACTTTAAGTTCTGAATGTCCTTTTTAATAAGAATTACTTCAATAAATCGCAATGGTTGGCTGAATTGGACAGAGGAAGAGTTCGTACTCCGTCCGAACCAACCTCAAAAGATCGAAGTGTCCAATTCATTCCAAATGACACTTCGAAATTGAACACATCACCAATTTTTTTATTTCACTCCTATTATTTTTTAACACACCACACATAACATAAAATATTGATATAATTCATACCTTTTAGATTTAGAATCAGTTTCGTATTCATATGGTGCACACACGATCCAATTATATCACGAAAAATTACATCAATATTGAAGAAAACAGTAAATTGCACCTCGAAGGCGAAATACTGCATCTCCACACGGGATTTTTCAAATAGCTGACGGGTAACACGTCGCACACATTCAGTTGCAATGAGCGGTAGTTCCAACAATTATGAAACTGTTTAAACGAGTGTTCCGAACCATCCCTATGTCCGAATGCTCCCGGTTCTAACATATTCCAAAACACCTTCTCCTTCAACAGTACGGGGAGAATTCATGCTTCACTTCAAGATCAGTGCAAGGGCTACTAAATCTTACCACCTGAAAAAGTTCACAAGAGTTGGTGATCTTTTCAACGGGACTTTTTCCACCCACAAGTAAAAGCAAATGAAAGCAAAACCAAAAAGTACAGAAGCAGTGATTCAGGAGTTGAAGAGTTTCTTTGAAGAACCTCCAAGCTGCTCTTGCATATTGTACCTACGAAAACCACGTTGCGGAGGTTCGTCAGAGATGAACTTTGCTTTCGTTTTTAATTACTAAACTTCAGTACAACCATAATGTCAAAAAAGCACAGAGAATGCAGTTTTGCCAGTGGATTCTGCAGCAACCATCCTACATTATCGAAGTTATTGTTTGAACTGACATTAAGTTCTTTTACCTCCATATAAAAACACATCGAAAAAATCGACATTTGAAAATCATCGAAACATCTGCTAACAAATGATAGGACTATGCTAAAGGAAATTATCTTCGTTGCCAGTATTAATAAAATG
Organism: Caprella mutica; assembly: GCA_947561585.1. NCBI lineage: Eukaryota > Metazoa > Arthropoda > Malacostraca > Amphipoda > Caprellidae > Caprella > Caprella mutica. The sequence goes on along the minus strand of CANNZV010000505.1, from coordinate 349,948 downwards.
GTTCTAATCGTTCATTCATTCCTTGACAATGATGACAACTTTTCATCGGTGAATGGTGTTTCTTATCTCATACTGCCCCAAGAAATTATTTGGCCCAGGCTGTGCCATTATGCAAGTCGTTTTTCATTTTGTGGATGCATGAAGGCACCCCGACACATTGCACAAATGCATCTCTAGAATTTTTCAATGAAAAGTTTCGAGGTCGACTTATTAGCAGAAGAACGGAGAATCCTTAGAGTCCAGATCTCCAGATATTCTGCATACTGTAAATTTAGTCTTTATGCATCTAATAGATGGATAGTGAATAATTTAATCATAATATTAAATCATTGACTGCAGCAAAAATCATCTAAACAATATTATTCATTATTCACTGAGTTTGTGAAAGTTTTGTTGTGAAAGACTTCTGTGATCCGGGATAATTATTTTTATATAGTAACAAGTTATGTTGTTCTGGTTCATTCTTTTATAATAGAATGATTTAACTTAGGTTTAATAGGGCAAAAACGTGTTGTTTTTATTCAAAGTGCGTATATATAAGAGCTGTTAATCCTGTTTTCGCCTAAAAGACAGAAATTACTTTTTAGGATACTATATAGTCGATAGATTCTTGTTGTGAAGTAAATAAAATAGGTTAACTATTACCTACTATATATACAGTCAAGGTATATTAACTTAGTTAATATACCTTGTGTATAGAATATAGAGTATATAATCTAATATTGCAGGCCCCAACAGTGCGTTCGTATGTGCGTATTTGCAGAAGGGTATCCGGAGGAAAAATCCCTCCGGAAATAATAATAAAAAACGAAAACATCTTTGTTCCCTTTTTGTATATTGATAGTTATATATCTCTATAGTTTGAATCATTGACCACCAGTCTCAAGCTTAACGCCAGATAAGAGACATCAAATATATGTGCTATATAGTCTGGTATCTGGTAAGTTGCTCGAAAACAATTGCTCGGGAGACAATTGCTCGAAAACAATTGCTCGAAAGACAATTGCTCGAAAAACAATTGCTCGAATGAACAATTGCTCAAATGAACAATTGCTCGAAAGAAAATTGCTCGAACGAACAATTGACTAAGGAACAATTGCTCGAATGAACAAATGCTCAAGTTATTATTAATTACTAATTAGAAACCAGGACGGTTAGGTGCAGCTAATTGAACTTCATGATTAACTGACTTTTATTAATTTGGACACTGTGACCAATTTGATTATTCGAGCAATTGTTGATCATTCGAGCAATTGGTCATTCGAACAATTATTCATTCGGTCAATTGTTCGTTCGAGCAATTGTCTTTCGAGCAATTGTTCATTCGAGCAATTGTTTTTCGAGCAATTGTTTTCGAGTAATTTACCTAGAACCATATAGTATATAGTCACTGTAAATTTTTTATCCGGGGATAGTTTTCCACGTGGTATTTTTCAGTGAGGTATTTTCTCCGCCATTGGATTTTTTCCTAGACCCGTTCAGAAGAGTCTAAAACTCATATCAAGGCGTAGCATACCTTCTAAGCTAATATATCTTGGTTGAAGGAGAAGGTGTTTTGGCAAACTGCGGACGATCTATTTCTTCTCATGTTTAGAAAATATTTTCAGGTTGAAGATGCATGATTAAAGATCAATGCGAATTTTTATAGGGTGATGAAAAGATCACTCTGTAAGCATTATATCTTCTTGTTCAAAGCAATTAAATATATTCAAATAACTGACTTTTTTCAATTCAGACCTCAAGAGGAAGGGCATTTGCCCTAACTCCTCCCCCCCCCCTATCTTTGTATACACGCCTGTGAGACATAAGTGCTCTATTAATCAAGTGAAACAATCAGTAACGCTACTAAAACGAAGCTACTGTAGGTAAGTAATTGCAATCAGTAAGAACTAGTCATGATTTGGTTGTACTACTTATACTTTTCCTCACCGGTAGCTTCTATCATGTAGACTAGAGTGGATGTCTCCTCGTTACAAGGTTCAGACCGTCGCTTGAAGAGTTTATCTGTAACTCTGCACTCATCATCTACCCACATGAACATTTTCTTATCTGTTTTGATTAGTAAAGAAAAATGAATATAAAATGAATATTCTAGAAAAAGATGGATGTGACAGATGCACTTCAACATACTATCTGAACTAGCTGCACTGGCACATTCTTTGAAAGATGCAGAGTTAACTTCGGTCCAATCTGCATCTGTAGTACGATTGAACTGTTCCTCTGAAGCTATATACTTGGTGAATTTTGTTGTTTCGTTGGCTATTCTGATAGAATATACAGGACAGGTGATACGCTTAGCGTTTGAGTCGCTTCCAGATGAATTCAGAAGTGTTACCTGGAATTACAAAGCAATTATCATTTTAGTATGATTAAGAAAATATGAACAATATAATTTTTTTTATTAGCAGTTGAGCTGATATAGAATATTGTAAAACGAAGTGTTATTAAATGGTTTGTGACGAAAAACAATGTTTTCCTATACAGGTGTCATACGAATCAATTGTATCACTTACGTAGTGAGAAGTTCGTCCTTCCAGAATAGAAGTCACAGCAAACTGGATCTGAGAAAATAATTAAGCTATTATAGAATTTATAGATTAAACAATTCATGAGAATATTGATTGATATCTTGCAAATTACTCACCGCAATGTGAATCATCAAAAGCCTGAATAATATAATGGTTACCATCTTGAAGAGTGTAATTTATTAGCTTTAGGTTAAATTTAATGAATTAAATAATCTGCAATTGATTATAGTGATTACTAATACTGATTGTAAGGATTGTTGTTAACAGTCTAACAGAGTAGTTCACTCTTGTGGTTAACAGGGTGGTTCACTCCTGTTAACACTTATTCCTCAATAGTTATATGTTGTAATTGGAATAAACATGTGTTCTTAGAGAATTTACTAATATAAAATAGATAGAGAAATGAACTCTTTCACCGCGACTGGGACATTTATCCTCAAGTATTATATATTTCTAATATCTTAGCAGAGAATGTCGGAGTTGTGTTATATAAAAATTTGTGTCATATAAATAACTAGAGTTATTACTATTTTCTTCTCTATATTTAATCTGTACTAACTTTCTTCTCCATGTTTATTCAATAGTAACCTACTAATGTTTTTGTTTACTTCACTTTATTTTAATAAAGAGATGATGAATTTAGTATCTTTGACACACTCAAAACTGAATTGGAATAAAATGTGACTGAATTACATTAAATAACACCTATTTGGCAATTATCATACCATTTGAAACTATTTTATTTGTACAACAAATGAATATAAAATTATGAATTAATAGTTTATCTCAATTTAAAAGTATCATTTGGTTTATTCGTATTTGCTTGTTTTATTGATTTATGAATTCCATCATTTCACAGAATAAAAGGTTTTAATAAACCATTTGTATAAAATATGTAATTAGTATACAAATATCGCCGAACCTTAATCACCGATGTTTTTATTAAGATATTTAATCACTGTAGCAATTTCGACGTATTGAGACATTTCATTCGAAATAGTTTCTTCTTATATTCTATTTTAATTAAATGAATAAATGCACGAGAACCATTAATTTTAAATACTATTGGTAACATGGCGACTATATACCCATTGGTAAGAAAGGGTGGCCGAAAATTTCGCTCTTGAAATTTCGGTCTCGGAAATTTCGGCCTCAGATTCATAAATGACCGAGTTTTCCGAGACCTAATTTTCCAAGACAGAAATTTCCAAGAAACGTAGGAAGGAGCTGCTCCGGTTCATTAACATCTGTGCTAACAAATAATAAAGATAGGTAGCAGCGGTGGACATAACATTATTACCTTGTTTGCTCTCTGATGGTGATCATTTACTGTTGAAATAGTTCTGACGAGGGACTTAAACTTTCTGAGTTCAGGGTTGTTACAAAATTCGATTCAGTAGTGCGGACGTAATATTCTGAAGAATGAAAAGTCAAAATGGTTTCCAATATGTGCTTTGAACACCCGAAATGACTTTCTGAAGACACTGCAATTACTGCAAGAAATCTTTAAAAAAATGATGTACAGTGTGTTTCAACAATTTCGATTCTTTTCAGTGGTTTTTATTCACAGACGAAAAAGAAGAAAAATAATACAGCAAAATGTTCAAGAAGAGTAGATTTTTAATGGTTAATAAAAAGAAATACTTATTATAGAAGGTGCTGGAAGTGGCCTCCATTTTGCTGCACACAGAGATTCGCTCGCTTCAAAACATTAAGTGCTACACTGTGAAGGACATTCTCGCGATGTTCTTCTGAAAATATCTTCACAATATTGATAAGTTCATCCTCTGTAGTTGGTTTTGCATAATACACTTCTTTCCGAGCTAATTATAATAATAATTGTTGAATCTAACAATAGAAATTAATGATGAGAAGGTTATGCTTTTCGTTGCTATTGTTAACGTGCCAGTCGTTCACATGCTTTCATGGATGAAAATGGAAGACACAAGATAGTGAATGGAGACTGCTACCATAAGCTGCTGCAAGAAAATATTTGATCCAACTTTCGTTCATGTGCTCCAAGAGAAGGTTCATGGTGGATGAAGGACGGTGCTCCTGCCCATTGTACCACTTCCGTCAAAGAATTCCTGTTGAACAAGTTCAGAGGCAGTTTCATCGACCGTGGGACACAGATTGCGTGGCAAGCGCATACTCCATATTTGAATCCTTTGGATTTTTATTTTTGGGCCTTAGCTCAAAAAGAAGTGTATTCTGCTAAACCAACTACAGTTGACGAACATATCAATGTTGTGAAGAGATTTTCAGAAGAACATCGCGAGAATGTCCTTCAGAGTTTAGCAAAATGGAGGCCACTTCCACCACCTTCTATAATATGTATTTATTGTTATTAATCATTAAAAATCCACTCTTCCTATGAACATTTTGATGTATTATTATTCTATTTTTTTCGTCAGTTTATCTATGAATAAAAGCCACTGAAAAGAATAAAAAATGTTGAAACACACTGTTTTATCATAAATCATTTTCACAGGATTAAAATTGATAATTGAAGTTCTGAAATCAAGAGATTGGTTGCAGCCACCTTTTGAGTTCAGTGATAATTTGTTTGGAATGACACGAAATCGATCAAATGGATTTTGATTTGTGCTTCGCAGCAACTTAGCGATTGAGATCTTTCAGATGAAGAATTCTAGAGGCTCCTTCAATGATCTGCTATCATCACTTATAATGCTATTTTCTGAAAACATCAACTGACCTGAAAGAGTTCCTCGAATCTTAACTTTGAAAACTACTCCAAAGCCATTTTGTTCATACAATAGCGCAGACTTCTTGCAGTGCAGAAGATACTGACAACAATACCTATCGAATAGAGGCTGAGGAAATGTCCTGTGTCTTTTAACTTTCTTTATTTTAAATCTAAGTAAAATTTTCCAATTCTCCAAGTTCTTTAAAATGTATTTCTCATTGAAGAAATTTTGATCACGAAATTTACTTAGAGAAATAAATGGAGAATATTTTTCCAATGAATATATTTCATGAATTAAATGCCCAATTAACTCTTTTGAGTCTTTTCTTTGAAGGTCCACTCCATTCTACTGTTTTATTACTCTTTTCAATAGGGTACTAGAACAGAATGCCTGCGGACAAAATGCTTACAGACAAAATGCCTAACGGACAGAATGCCTAACGGACAAAATACCTAAAGGACAAAATGCCTAACGGATAAAATGCCTAACGGACAGAATGCATAATGTACAAATCAGATGAGTACAGAAAAAGGAAATTGTAAAATAATGACGTAAAAGAATGTTGCCAAGTGAATAAAAGAGAATTAACTCCATATTTAAATAAAAGGACAGAATAGAAAAAATTGAAGTGATTTATGTATTATATATTATGATTATTGGTAGATAAAGAACAGAATACATTATATTGTAATATAACTTATCGTAATTGAACATCAAATATATTTTTTTAAATTTCTGTAAACATAAGAAAGAAAAGCATACTACGTCCCAGTTACATTACATCTCATAAAGAATACTTAATTTTTTCCATCGGAACTTCTAATACTATGAAGGTAGTTGAATAAAACCAAATTTTGTCGGCAGTACTAACTAATATAAACATTGTAATTAATTAACTTGCTTTATAACTTCAAAGGCAACTATAAACATCAATATAGATTGAAAATGATTATAGCTATCTAAAGGAATAAAAAATATTTAAAAAAATGAAAATAGAATAAGAAGATTATAGATATCTTTAAAAAAATGAAAATAGAAGAAGATGATTATAGATATCCAATAAAAATAGCAAGATGTAGGGAGATTATTTTTTAGAGCGATTTGATAAATAGAGCAAACACTTTAGTTATAAATCACAGACACAGTGAAATGAAATAAGAGAGTGTTCACACTAAGCACGCTGAGTTACAAATGTTCATATTCAATGTGAAAGTGATTTAATTAACTATCTCTGACACAAAATTATTTTTTTCCACTTGATGTAACTTATTTTAAATTTTTGTCCACAACTTCCCTATTTGAAATATAAATGCATTTTAGGCATTTTGTCCGTAGGCATTCTGCCCGCGCACGATTCATTAGAGCTAAGGTTAATGATTTCAAAACTGCAGACCATTTCAAATTGGATTCTATATTTTTATCATAAAATGTAATTTAAGATTTTTTCCGTTCTTTCTTTTAACTCCTGAATTTCAAGGGAATAAAAGGGATCTATTGAATCTTGAAATAATCAATGCAATAATAAAGCTTTCAGACATATAATGAATGGCTACCTACAGGGTGCGGAGAAAGTCCCCGATCATATAAAAATGTTAATTTAATAAGTTGTGATGGTTGAAATAAAATAAAACTTATCACACAATATCTCAATAAACCCATTAAACAGTTCTATCAATTATTTTCCATTATGACAACCATTTGCGGTGATTACTCTCTCGAGTCTACTTCTAAGGCTCTTTACTGCGGTACGGAACGTTTCTTGGGGAATTTTGGCCCATTGTTGCTCGAGGGACTTCTTCAGAGCTTCCGTACTATCATGAGCTGTAGCGCACGCTTCCTTCTATAAGAAGGACCACACAAAAAAGTTCAGAGGGTACAGGTCTGGAAATGAAGGAGGCCACAATTCCTTCCTCCAAAACACAGGAAAGTGACCTCACACCAATCCTGAGTTTTGTTCGCTGTGGGCGAGAGCGCACCGTCCTGTTGAACGGTAAAAGGCCTGTCCCTAAAGTGCTTTTTCATCTCGACTTTTCAAATATCCTCGAAATACGATTTTGCGTTAACTCTAGCGCCATCTTTGACGAAAATGAGAGGAGATCTCACACTCTCAGAGATGGCAGCCCAAACCATCACAGAGGCAGGCTTTTGGCGACGGAAAACAGTCTTTACGGATGGATTGATATTGTCAGCACTTTTTGTCAAAATTCTGTCGCTCTGGGAGTTGAATTTGGCCTCCACAGTGAACATTTTTTCATCCAAAAAGACGATATCACCAGCGTACGTGCCATCTTTCATTGCATTCAAAAGAGTCTTTGATCTGTCCAGCCTCTTCTGTTTCTGCAAGTCCGTGAGCTGTTGCATTTTGGTCATTTTGAAGGGGGACAACTTGAAGTCTTCTTTGACGATGGTTCTCACACTCTTAGCCATCTTTCTCATTCTTCGCTTGGGTTTCCTCCTTATGTGCTCCCTAATTGCTTTAATTTTGGTTGGAGTGCGTGCAGTGCGAGGTCGTCCACACCTGTGTCGATCACCTGTTGTCTTCAGTTTTTGATAGCGTTTAACAGCATCCCTAGCAGTCGATTTCGGTGCTTTAACAGCTTAACAATCTCTAGGTTTGTCTTCCCCGCGCAGTGTAGCTGAATAATAGCCTCACGTTGACTCATTTTTACAAAGAAAATGTAAATTTATCAAAATGTAGACCTGGAACATTAAAGTATATTATTATAGGAAAAGAATGAGATACAAATAAAAAAATTTGGTGAATAAATAACATCCTTAATTTAAAAAATAAAATTTGATCGGGGACTTTCTCTGCACAATGTATGTCCTCCTACCTATACGGTACTGCTATCTAAATACCACTACTCTAAAAAAAACATTAGGTACCTAAAAGTGAACCTATATACTTTACCTAATTACCATTATATTTACGATAACACGTAAAAAGTTTAAAAGCAACTTTGTTCTTCATTTAAGTCTTAGAAAGAGTGAAAGTTGAATGTGAATATTTCTTATATATTTAATTATGAACATGATACTTGATCGTTTTATTTTCTGTTCTGTGACCCACCATGTTAACAACAGGAGTGAACCAAAATGTAAACAACAGGAGAGAACCACCATGTTAACAACAGGAGTGAACCACCCTGTTAACAACATGAGTGAACCTTCCTGTTAACAAGGTGTTACTCTCCTGTTGTTAGTGGTTCACTCCTGTTATTTGGTAGATGAAAGTTTAGATTCAAGATATATTTTTATTTGTTTTTAAATTGAAATTTATATAATAATAAGATACATAAAATACATATAGAGAAAATATTTAAATACTTAATTTTATTATATTGCTTTATATTTTACATTTTGCTTTATATAATTAATTTTTTGCTTTTTTATATTTTACGGTGCTAGGAAAATTGCTATCCGGACTATTGCCACCGTAAAGATTATTATTTGAGTTGATACAATAGGAGTTAAAAAATACAGGGTGATTAAAAAAAAGGCAACCATGTTATTGGATGATAATATTTTCCTAACTACACGAGCCACTTTTTAATGCTTTATTGTATCTTGAAGATAATATCTTCTTTATTAATTGTTAAATTCTATTTAATTCGTGACATCGAACAATGGTGTGATCAATTACAAAAAAGTTGGTCAAAAATAAAATCTCGCAAAAGAAAAGTCTATAAAATAGAACAAATCTCTTTTCAATATTCCTTTCAAACTATAATAAAATGCATTAACATAAAAGAAAAATTTCTACCGACAACGTATTTGAAAACCAATTATTCCAGAATTAATTTTAATCTCCATGTCCTTTCGTGTACCCTCCATTTTTCTCGGTGCAAATTTCTGCTTGTGTTCTCCTTGCCCGTAAAGACATGCTGATAATTTTTCAGTTTTTCTTTAATTCTACAAACTCTGTAATTATTTTGCTCTTCAATTCACCAATATTTCTGGGAGCTCTGGTAAATATATTATTCTTTATGAAACCCCAAAAGAAACAATTAACACGGGGTTAAATCTGGGAGTCACTCAGTGTCCTGTACATTTTTTTTCAATCGTTGATGGAACACCTCACTGAGCGATCATGAACAATATTGCAGCCATGGGTAGGAGCTCCATCTTGGGCCAAAATAGTCGGTTGAATATTTCACCAAATTCCCGTCTTAGATGTGGAACAATAAAATCATTAAGCATATCTAAATATTTTTATCCGTTCAGATCTCCCATCCAAAAAGTAGGTCCAATGATAACACAGTTTCCGAACATTACCACCCGCGGGATTTCATTTTTAACCAACATTTTTGTAATTGATGTCATACCATTATTCGACGTCAAAAATGAATTAATTAATTAATAAAAAAAATTATCTTCAAGATGCAATAAAGCATTGAAAAGTGGCTCGAATAGTTCGGAAAATATTACCATCTAAAAACCCGGTTGCCTTTTTTTTAATCACCCTGTAAATACACATACATAATTTGACCGACTATTTTCAAATAATGTCGCTTGCCATATATTAAATTACATACATTAGTTTAATAATGATAGTGGTAACAAAGGAAAGAATATTTAATTTATAAGATAAATGATAAAATGTATAAGGAAAAATATAGTGTACGATATTTAATTTATTATATCACAAATTGGAATAATTAAATTTATTAAATTACAATAAATGATGAATGAATTAATTTGTATCTTTAAATGTAAATAATTAATAATTAATCGTAATAAAATACTATATGCATATTTTATCACTATCTTCTAAGTTAAGAAGCCTGACAATAATTATTTGGGTGGCAATTGTGCGGGGTGGAAACTTTGCTTTTAACTTTTAATTTTTCGCTTTGTATTTAACATTTCGCTTTCTATTTTACATTGTAATTTTGTATTTTACATTGTAATTTTGTATTTTACATTGTAATTTTGTATTTTACATTGTAATTTTGTATTTTACATTGTATTTTTGTATTTAACATTGTAATTTTGTATTTTGTATTTTTCGCTATATTTTCGGATTACAATTATCATAAATTCTACCAGCACACTTGTCTATTTAATTTCACATACCTACCTATCTAAAACCGATGATATCATGTGTGTATTGATACAGTGTGTGTACTGATACAGTGTGTGTACTGATACAGTGTGTGTACTGATACAGTGTGTGCACTGAAACAGTGTGTGTACTGATACAGTGTGTGTACTGATACAGTGTGTGTACTGATACAAAGTGTGTACTGATACAGTGTGTGTACTGATACAAAGTGTGTACTGATACAGTGTGTGTACTGATACAGTGTGTATACTGATACAAAGTGTGTAGTGATACAGTGTGTGTACTGACACAGTGTGTGTACTGATACAGTGTGTGTACTGATACAGTGTGTGTACTGATACAATGTGTGTACTGATACAGTGTGTGTACTGATACAGTGTGTGTACTGAAACAAAGTGTGTACTGATACAGTGTGTGTACTAATACAGTGTGTGTACTGATACATTGTGTGTACTGATACAGTGTGTGTACTAATACAGTGTGTGTACTGATACAATGTGTGTACTGATACAGTGTGTGTACTGATACAGTGTGTGTACTGATACAAAGTGTGTACTGATACAGTGTGTGTAGTGTGTACTGATACAGTGTGTGTACTGATACAGTGTGTGTACTAATACAGTGTGTGTACTGATACAATGTGTGTACTGATACAGTGTGTGTACTGATACAGTGTGTGTACTGATACAGTGTGTGTACTGATACAGTGTGTGTACTGATACAGTGTGTGTACTGATACAGTGTGTGTACTAATACAGTGTGTGTACTAATACAGTGTGTGTACTGATACAGTGTGTGTACTGATACAGTGTGTGTACTGATACAGTGTGTGTACTGATACAGTGTGTGTAGTGATACAGTGTGTGTACAGATACAATGTGTGTACTGATACAATGTGTGTACTGATACAGTGTGTGTACTGATACAGTGTGTGTACTGATACAATGTGTGTACTGATACAGTGTGTGTACTGATACAGTGTGTGTACTGATACAGTGTGTGTACTGACTACTGATATCATGTGTGTAGTGTGTACAGAAATCGTATACATCAAAAACTAGAAATGGAGAGCTAATGAAAAAGAACATCCCCCTCTCCCCCTCTGAACTACATCTTACATTTTCAAATATGAGTACCTACTTTAAAGAAACGTGTAAAATTATTCTTCATGATGTTGGAATATAACAAAATTTAAGGAATGTTCATTCATTTCTCATGAACATATAAAGAATATAAATAAGAAATATTTATTACTTTTTTCTGCTATTGCAATATGGAATATAAATAAGAAAGATTTATTACTTTTTCTGCTATTGTAATATGGAATATAAATAAGAAAAATTTATTACTTTTTCCTGCTATTGCAATATGGAATATAAATAAGAAGAATTTATTACTTTTTCCTGCTATTGTAATATGGAATATAAATAAGAAAGATTTATTACTTTTTCTGCTATTGTAATATGGAATATAAATAAGAAAAATTTATTACTTTTTTCTGCTATTGCAATATGGAATATAAATAAGAAAAATGTATTACTTTTTTCTGCTATTGTAATATGGAATATAAATAAGGAGAATTTATTACTTTTTCTGCTATTGTAATATGGAATATAAATAAGAAAAATTTATTACTTTTTCTGCTATTGCAATATGGAATATAAATAAGAAAAATTTATTACTTTTTTCTGCTATTGTAATATGGAATATAAATAAGGAGAATTTATTACTTTTTCTGCTATTGTAATATGGAATATAAATAAGAAAAATTTATTACTTTTTCTGCTATTGTAATATGGAATATAAATAAGAAAAATTTATTACTTTTTCTGCTATTGTAATATGGAATATAAATAAGAAAAATTTATTACTTTTTCTGCTATTGCAATATGGAATATAAATAAGAAAAATTTATTACTTTTTCTGCTATTGTAATATGGAATATAAATAAGAAAAATTTATTACTTTTTTCTGCTATTGTAATATGGAATATAAATAAGGAGAATTTATTACTTTTTCTGCTATTGCAATATGGAATATAAATAAGAAAAATTTATTACTTTTTCTGCTATTGTAATATGGAATATAAATAAGAAAAATTTATTACTTTTTCTGCTATTGTAATATATATGGAATATAAATAAGAAAAATTTATTACTTTTTCCTGCTATTGCAATATGGAATATAAATAAGAAGAATTTATTACTTTTTCCTGCTATTGTAATATGGAATATAAATAAGAAAGATTTATTACTTTTTCTGCTATTGTAATATGGAATATAAATAAGAAAAATTTATTACTTTTTTCTGCTATTGTAATATGGAATATAAATAAGAAAGATTTATTACTTTTTCTGCTATTGTAATATGGAATATAAATAAGAAAGATTTATTACTTTTTTCTGCTATTGTAATATGGAATATAAATAAGAAAGATTTATTACTTTTTTCTGCTATTGCAATATGGAATATAAATAAGAAAAATTTATTACTTTTTTCTGCTATTGTAATATGGAATATAAATAAGGAGAATTTATTACTTTTTCTGCTATTGTAATATGGAATATAAATAAGAAAAATTTATTACTTTTTTCTGCTATTGCAATATGGAATATAAATAAGAAAAATTTATTACTTTTTTCTGCTATTGTAATATGGAATATAAATAAGGAGAATTTATTACTTTTTCTGCTATTGCAATATGGAATATAAATAAGAAAAATTTATTACTTTTTCTGCTATTGTAATATGGAATATAAATAAGAAAAATTTATTACTTTTTTCTGCTATTGTAATATGGAATATAAATAAGAAAAATTTATTACTTTTTCTGCTATTGTAATATGGAATATAAATAAGGAGAATTTATTACCTTTTCTGCTATTGCAATATGGAATATAAATAAGGAGAATTTATTACTTTTTCTGCTATTGCAATATGGAATATAAATAAGAAAGATTTATTACTTTTTCTGCTATTGTAATATGGAATATAAATAAGGAGAATTTATTACTTTTTCTGCTATTGTAATATGGAATATAAATAAGAAAGATTTATTACTTTTTCTGCTATTGTAATATGGAATATAAATAAGAAGAATTTATTACTTTTTTCTGCTATTGTAATATGGAATATAAATAAGAAAAATTTATTACTTTTTTCTGCTATTGTAATATGGAATATAAATAAGGAGAATTTATTACTTTTTCTGCTATTGTAATATGGAATATAAATAAGAAAAATTTATTACTTTTTCTGCTATTGTAATATGGAATATAAATAAGAAAAATTTATTACTTTTTCTGCTATTGTAATATGGAATATAAATAAGAAAAATTTATTACTTTTTCTGCTATTGCAATATGGAATATAAATAAGAAAAATTTATTACTTTTTCTGCTATTGTAATATGGAATATAAATAAGAAAAATTTATTACTTTTTCTGCTATTGTAATATGGAATATAAATAAGAAAAATTTATTACTTTTTCTGCTATTGTAATATGGAATATAAATAAGGAGAATTTATTACTTTTTCTGCTATTGTAATATGGAATATAAATAAGAAAAATTTATTACTTTTTCTGCTATTGTAATATGGAATATAAATAAGAAAAATTTATTACTTTTTCTGCTATTGTAATATGGAATATAAATAAGAAAAATTTATTACTTTTTCTGCTATTGTAATATGGAATATAAATAAGGAGAATTTATTACTTTTTCTGCTATTGTAATATGGAATATAAATAAGGAGAATTTATTACTTTTTCTGCTATTGTAATATGGAATATAAATAAGAAAAATTTATTACTTTTTCTGCTATTGTAATATGGAATATAAATAAGAAAAATTTATTACTTTTTCTGCTATTGTAATATGGAATATAAATAAGAAAAATTTATTACTTTTTCTGCTATTGTAATATGGAATATAAATAAGAAAAATTTATTACTTTTTCTGCTATTGTTATACCAGACTGGAGTGATGATTGTACACTCACAGTGCTATTCGTACGAAAAGTGAATGGAAGTTATTATGGCCTGTATGGCCATTACAGGTGAGTGAGGAACATCTGTTTGAACTCAAACCTTTCCCTGGTTTTATGAGGAAAAATACACAATAAACTAAATGTATATACAAATATAATAGATCCATAAACCTTATATTTTATAGTTATTCATTACTCAAGTAAATAACTAAACAATCGAAAACTACATTTATTGAATGTAATGACCCATTTGGTCAAGTACATCCTCAAGATATATGTGTCGAACCGAACCTGTAGCGGTATACGTAGTATTTCTTGGGAACTCTTATCTAAAGATAGAGTGAGAGCAGATTTTATTTCGTCCACAGATTGGTGGAAATTTGGACAGTCCCTAGACTCAAGAATCGACCATAACAAATAAAAATTCCATCGGATTCAAATCAGGGGGGAAGGGAGTTTTTTTTATCCATTTATTATCTATAATGACGTCCTCGTAACAAAAGAAAATTGTAGTTTTATAAGTGGAAATGAATTTCTTTACATTTTATGATGAATATTGGAAATTAAGTAGAATATACCATAATTTTCATTTGATTCACAGTTCGTTAATAAATTTAATATATTCAATTTTACAGCACATATGATTATTTTTTTTTAAAAGAAGCGCTGCTACTTTGCAAATGTAAGACTCTAGAAATTGAAGTTTTCGTTGTCATAAATAAACTTACAAAGTTAAACAAAATGAAGACCAATAGAATAAAAATTTTAAAAATATTCATCTCTAAGATAGAACATAAAAAGAATATATATGTAGAATTGATATGCTATCATTCGCGACACGAACACTACCAGTTTATGAAAAATCGGAAACTTAAAAAATATCGAAAAGCTAATAGAAAGACGAATAAATGATGAAAATATGTACTTCTAGACCGCCCGAATGAATAATTTATCCCGAGAAAATTATCAAATTGGGAAAAAGTTTATTTTTCAAAAACCGAATACATAAATGTGGTATAATGAAATACCAATAGCAAAAAACTCAAAGATTTCGATAATTCTTTACATGATAAAGTATAAATACTGAACATTCACTATAACAGTTAAATAATGGATATGTATTCCTTTAAATATTAAATCAAATGATTTGGATCATTGTACAAAAACTAACAGTATCTACACAGTGGATTGATTATTTGGATTATCCTCACTTTCCCTCATCGAAGTACATCTCTCTACTTTTATATGATCTTATTGATCTATCGCTACTTCATATCATGTCTTTTATGAGAACAATATGATAATGTGCTGACAATGACTTCTCATAGAGAATCACCTCCCAAATTCTAACATTACACTTACCGCTATTTCAAAGAAGGTTAACAGATACAGGACATTTCCTCAGCCTCTATTCGATAGGTATTGTTGTCAGGATCTTCTGCACTGCAAGAAGTCTGCGCTATTGTATGAACAAAATGGCTTTGGAGTAGTTTTCAAAGTTAAGATTCGAGGAACTCTTTCAGGTCAGTTGATGTTTTCAGAAAACAGCATTATAAGTGATGATAGCAGATCATTGATGATGATAGCATTGGTGATGATAGCAGATCATTGAAGAAGCCTCTAGAATTCTTCATCTGAAAGATCTCAATCGCTAAGTTGCTGCGAAGCACAAATTAAAATCCATTTGATCGGTTTCGTGTCATTCCAAGCAAATTATCACTGAACTTAAAAGGTAGCCGCAACCAATCCCTTGATATCAGAACTTCAATTATCAATTTTAATCCTGTGAAAATGATTTATGATAATATACCATATCTTTTACAGATTTCTTGTGGAAAAAAATTTAAACGCCAGAAGATTTATTGGAGTGTCTTCCGAAAGTCATTTCGGGAGCTCAATGCACATATTGGAAATTATTTTGACTTTTCATTCCTCAGAATATTACAGAATAATCGAATAAGTAACAACCCTCAGCTCAGAAGATTCTAAGTCCCTCGTCGGAACTAATTCAACAGCACATGATCACCATCAGAGAGCAAACAGGGTAATGATGTCATGTCCATCCCTGCTGCCTATCTTATTAGTTAGCACAGATGTTAATTAGTGGACCGGAGCAGCTGAAATTTACCACGTTACCAATATGTTTTCAGTGTGTGTAGTGTGTACTTATACACACAGTGTGTGTAGTGTGTACTGATACACACAGTGTGTGTAGTGTGTACTGATACACACAGTGTGTGTAGTGTGTACTGATACAGTGTGTGTACTAATACAGTGTGTGTAGTGTGTACTGATACAGTGTGTGTACTGATACAAAGTGTGTAGTGTGTACTGATACAAAGTGTGTAGTGTGTACTGATACAAAGTGTGTAGTGTGTACTGATACAGTGTGTGTACTGATACAAAGTGTGTAGTGTGTACTGATACAGTGTGTGTACTGATACAAAGTGTGTACTGATATAGTGTGTGTACTGATACAGTGTGTGTACTGATACAGTGTGTGTACTGATATAGTGTGTGTACTGATACAGTGTGTGTACTGATACAGTGTGTGTACTGATACAAAGTGTGTACTGATACAGTGTGTGTACTGATACAGTGTGTGTACTGATACAATGTGTGTACTAATACAGTGTGTGTACTGATACAGTGTGTGTACTGATACAGTGTGTGTACTGATACAGTATGTGTACTGATACAAAGTGTGTACTGATACAGTGTGTGTACTGATACAGTGTGTGTACTGATACAGTGTGTGTACTGATACAGTGTGTGTACTGATACAGTGTGTGTACTGATACAGTGTGTGTACTGATACAGTGTGTGTACTGATACAGTCTGTGTACTGATACAGTGTGTATACTGATACAGTGTGTGTACTGATACAGTGTGTGTACTGATACAGTGTGTGTACTGATACAATGTGTGTACTGATACAGTGTGTGTACTGATACAGTGTGTGTACTGATACAGTGTGTGTACTGATACAGTGTGTGTACTGATACAGTGTGTGTACTGATACAAAGTGTGTACTGATACAGTGTGTGTACTGATACAGTGTGTGTACTGATACAGTGTGTGTACTGATACAGTGTGTGTACTGATACAGTGTGTGTACTGATACAGTGTGTGTACTGATACAGTGTGTGTACTGATACAGTGTGTGTACTGATACAGTGTGTGTACTGATACAATGTGTGTACTGATACAGTGTGTGTACTGATACAGTGTGTGTACTGATACAGTGTGTGTACTGATACAGTGTGTGTACTGATACAATGTGTGTACTGATACAGTGTGTGTACTGATACAGTGTGTGTACTGATACAGTGTGTGTACTGATACAGTCTGTGTACTGATACAGTGTGTATACTGATACAGTCTGTGTACTGATACAGTGTGTATACTGATACAGTGTGTGTACTGATACAGTGTGTGTACTGATACAGTGTGTGTACTGATACAGTGTGTGTACTGATACAGTGTGTGTACTGATACAGTGTGTGTACTGATACAGTATGTGTACTGATACAAAGTGTGTACTGATACAGTGTGTGTACTGATACAGTGTGTGTACTGATACAGTGTGTGTACTGATACAGTGTGTGTACTGATACAGTGTGTGTACTGATACAGTGTGTGTACTGATACAGTGTGTGTACTGATATAGTGTGTGTACTGATACAGTGTGTGTACTGATACAGTGTGTGTACTGATACAAAGTGTGTACTGATACAGTGTGTGTACTGATACAGTGTGTGTACTGATACAATGTGTGTACTAATACAGTGTGTGTACTGATACAGTGTGTGTACTGATACAGTGTGTGTACTGATACAGTATGTGTACTGATACAAAGTGTGTACTGATACAGTGTGTGTACTGATACAGTGTGTGTACTGATACAGTGTGTGTACTGATACAGTGTGTGTACTGATACAGTGTGTGTACTGATACAGTGTGTGTACTGATACAGTGTGTGTACTGATACAGTGTGTGTACTGATACAGTCTGTGTACTGATACAGTGTGTATACTGATACAGTGTGTGTACTGATACAGTGTGTGTACTGATACAGTGTGTGTACTGATACAATGTGTGTACTGATACAGTGTGTGTACTGATACAGTGTGTGTACTGATACAGTGTGTGTACTGATACAGTGTGTGTACTGATACAGTGTGTGTACTGATACAAAGTGTGTACTGATACAGTGTGTGTACTGATACAGTGTGTGTACTGATACAGTGTGTGTACTGATACAGTGTGTGTACTGATACAGTGTGTGTACTGATACAGTGTGTGTACTGATACAGTGTGTGTACTGATACAGTGTGTGTACTGATACAGTGTGTGTACTGATACAATGTGTGTACTGATACAGTGTGTGTACTGATACAGTGTGTGTACTGATACAGTGTGTGTACTGATACAGTGTGTGTACTGATACAATGTGTGTACTGATACAGTGTGTGTACTGATACAGTGTGTGTACTGATACAGTGTGTGTACTGATACAGTCTGTGTACTGATACAGTGTGTATACTGATACAGTCTGTGTACTGATACAGTGTGTATACTGATACAGTGTGTGTACTGATACAGTGTGTGTACTGATACAGTGTGTGTACTGATACAGTGTGTGTACTGATACAGTGTGTGTACTGATACAGTATGTGTACTGATACAAAGTGTGTACTGATACAGTGTGTGTACTGATACAGTGTGTGTACTGATACAGTGTGTGTACTGATACAGTGTGTGTACTGATACAGTGTGTGTACTGATACAGTGTGTGTACTGATACAGTGTGTGTACTGATACAATGTGTGTACTGATACAGTGTGTGTACTGATACAGTGTGTGTACTGATACAGTGTGTGTACTGATACAGTCTGTGTACTGATACAGTGTGTGTACTGATACAGTGTGTGTACTGATACAGTGTGTGTACTGATACAGTATGTGTACTGATACAAAGTGTGTACTGATACAGTGTGTGTACTGATACAGTGTGTGTACTGATACAGTGTGTGTACTGATACAGTGTGTGTACTGATACAGTGTGTGTACTGATACAGTGTGTGTACTGATACAGTGTGTGTACTGATACAGTGTGTGTACTGATACAGTCTGTGTACTGATACAGTGTGTATACTGATACAGTGTGTGTACTGATACAGTGTGTGTACTGATACAGTGCGTGTACTGATACAGTGTGTGTACTGATACAGTGTGTGTACTGATACAGTGTGTGTACTGATACAGTGTGTGTACTGATACAGTGTGTGTACTGATACAATGTGTGTACTGATACAGTGTGTGTACTGATACAGTGTGTGTACTGATACAATGTGTGTACTGATACAGTGTGTGTACTGATACAGTCTGTGTACTGATACAGTCTGTGTACTGATACAGTGTGTGTACTGATACAGTGTGTGTACTGATACAGTGTGTGTACTGATACAGTATGTGTTCTGATACAAAGTGTGTACTGATACAGTGTGTGTACTGATACAGTGTGTGTACTGATACAATGTGTGTACTGATACAATGTGTGTACTGATACAGTATGTGTACTGATACAAAGTGTGTACTGATACAGTGTGTGTACTGATACAGTGTGTGTACTGATACAGTGTGTGTACTGATACAATGTGTGTACTGATACAGTGTGTGTACTGATACAATGTGTGTACTGATACAGTGTGTGTACTGATACAGTGTGTGTACTGATACAGTGTGTGTACTGATACAATGTGTGTACTGATACAGTGTGTGTTCTGATACAAAGTGTGTACTAATACAGTGTGTGTACTGATACAGTGTGTGTACTGATACAGTGTGTGTACTGATACAATGTGTGTACTGATACAGTGTGTGTACTGATACAGTGTGTGTACTGATACAGTGTGTGTACTGATAC
>CANNZV010000505.1:59037-329703 GCA_947561585.1 Caprella mutica | reverse complement strand
CAGTGTGTGTACTGATACAGTGTGTGTTCTGATACAATGTGTGTACTGATACTGTGTGTGTACTGATACAGTGTGTGTTCTGATACAAAGTGTGTACTAATACAGTGTGTGTACTGATACAGTGTGTGTACTGATACAGTGTGTGTACTGATACAATGTGTGTACTGATACAGTGTGTGTACTGATACAGTGTGTGTACTGATACAGTGTGTTGTACTGATACAGTGTGTGTACTGATACAAAGTGTGTAGTGTGTACTGATACAAAGTGTGTAGTGTGTACTGATACAAAGTGTGTAGTGTGTACTGATACAAAGTGTGTAGTGTGTACTGATACAAAGTGTGTAGTGTGTACTGATACAAAGTGTGTAGTGTGTACTGATAGTTAAAGGAAAGGAACACACCCCTTTGCATTACACACACTTTTGAAAAAGGTGCAGCTAGTTTAAAGAAATGTGTTAATTGATTCCTCATGTTATTTGAATATAACATATAAAAGAAATATTCATTCATTTCTCATGCTATTACATAATAACTAGAGCCCGGACTTTTAGGACCTATAAAAATGGCATTTTAGGACTTATACATACTCTTATAGGATTATACTATATCATAACATATAAAGAAGAAAAGTTTATTACTTAATTTCTGTTATTATGATATAACATATAAAGAAGAAATGTTTATTACTTAATTTTTGTTACTATAAAATAACATATAGAGAAGAAATGTTTATTACTTAATTTCTATTATAAAATGACATTTAAAGAAGAAATGTTTATTACTCTTTACTACTATCGTAATACAAGACTGGAGAGATAAATGTACACTCACAGTGCTATTCGTACGAAAAGTGTACGGAAGACTTATTATGGACTACTTTTCCATTACAGGAGTGTGAGGAACATCTGTTTGACCTGAACCATTTGTTGGTGTGGTCTTTTGTTGGCGTGGGCTTTTGCCGCTAGGGATTTTGTCGGTGTGGTCTTTTGTCGGTGTGGTCTTTTGTCGGTGTGGTCTTTTGTCGGTGTGGTCTTTTGTCGGTGTGGTCTTTTGTTGGCGTGGGGTTTTGTTGGCGTGGCTTTTGCCGCTAGGGATTTTGTCGGTGTGGTCTTTTGTTGGCGTGGGCTTTTGCCGCTAGGGATTTTGTCGGTGTGGTCTTTTGTCGGTGTGGTCTTTTGTCGGTGTGGTCTTTTGTCGGTGTGGTCTTTTGTTGGCGTGGTCTTTTGTCGGTGTGGTCTTTTGTCGGTGTGGTCTTTTGTTGGCGTGGGCTTTTGTTGGCGTGGGCTTTTGCCGCTAGGGATTTTGTCGATGTGGTTTTTTGTCGGTGTGGTTTTTTGTCGGTGTGGTCTTTTGTTGGCGTGGGCTTTTGCCGCTAGGGATTTTGTCGGTGTGGTCTTTTGTCGGTGTGGTCTTTTGTCGGTATGGTCTTTTGTTGGCGTGGGCTTTTGCCGCTAGGGATTTTGTCGGTGTGGTCTTTTGTCGGTGTGGTCTTTTGTCGGTGTGGTCTTTTGTCGGTGTGGTCTTTTGTTGGCGTGGGCTTTTGTTGGCGTGGGCTTTTGCCGCTAGGGATTTTGTCGGTGTGGTCTTTTGTTGGCGTGGGCTTTTGCCGCTAGGGATTTTGTCGGTGTGGTCTTTTGTCGGTGTGGTCTTTTGTCGGTGTGGTCTTTTGTCGGTGTGGTCTTTTGTCGATGTGGGCTTTTGTCGTGTGGGCTTTTTTCGTGGTCCCAGTAAAAATGAAGGACCTGAATTATGAAATGCACTTGAGTTATGAAGTATTTTCTATTTTCAAATTGTAGAAAATGATATACGTCATGAATTGGGTCCTAGTTTTCCCTCAGTGACCACAGTTTTCTACGATTTTAAATATTAAATGGCTCTGAGTAATGAAGGAACAAATACTTAATAACTTTTACTATATTCAGACTCTGTAATATTTTCATTGAATTAAATATTTCTACTATTTTTTAAAAGTCATATTGCAATGATGTTTTACTTAGTTTATGTTATACCTACTTTTCAGTAGAATTAATGTCGAAATCTTGACTGTTGTTTTACAGGCTCTAACTTGCAACAAACATACCAAATTTTATTAACTATTTAATGAATATATCCTTTTGTGTTGGTAAAATCTTCATTTTATTCTAACAATCCTAATAGCTATCAAAACTACTTAAAATATTTAAGGGGTAACTTAATTATCCGCTATGTATATTGCTCTGGCACACATGAATTCGCTCTTTTTGTGTGCCACACTTGTGTGCCACTCTCAAAAACATGTGCCGAGAGCCTTGAACACACAGCAGTTGCACACTTGTGTAGCTGTGTGATAGTGTGTCAAAAAATAGAATTATAAAATACAAACATTGGAAGGAGGGAAACAGTTAAATATATATCAGTTGTTCTCCTACATTTATACTAAACCAAAACTACTCAATATTAACAAATTGTATTATAAAGTATTTTGATATTTTTAAGTCGAGCTACGTTTTTTATTTTTAAAATTTAAAACAATTTCCTCTCAATAATTTGCCCCCTGTTCGACAACTGCGTGTGTTCAGTAATTGAGTAGTAATTCTAGATTGAACGGCAATATTTTATTAAATAAAACTCGCTGTTGAATATTTTTTGATATTTCAGCTTGTTGAATTACCGAAAAGTGATTTTTTGAAACAATTAGTTGGCTTATAATAGAAAAAGTTCAGACTTATCGACCGGTATTTCATTTTGAATTTCTATCATTTAAGAAGAAAAAAAAATTAAAATCATCTCCAGGCTCCAAGAAAATATGAGTTTATTACATGATATTGTAGAATTAATGTATTATTATTAATAGGGCTGTGACATGGCTTATTTCGCATATGCTCGTAAGAATTTGCTTATTCTTTTTTGAAGCATATGCATTTTGTAAGGGCTTTAAGCAAAATGTTTCGAGTATATGCTTTTTCAAAGAGCTTATCTAATTTTAAGGCATAATATCCTTTCGTTGAGGCTTTCGTGAACAGAAAACATCTTAAACTGTTCATGAAAAGGTTGATATATAAGTAACACAGATTACCTATATATTCAGTAATCAATTCATTCTGTGGAAGATGCACGTGGCATCAAGTGCAATGTATTATAGATGCCTCAGATTAGAAGCATCTTTTTTTCGTGTTAACTCACATAGCTCTTTTAATACATCTTCTATATTAATTTTCTTCTTTAATACGATGTTGTATTTTTCATACTTTTCTGCTCTATATTATAAATACACGTTATGTCAAACATAAGCCATCACCTAATTTTTTTTGCAAATCTTATTTTCAGATTCGTAATTGCAGTAAGTTTGAAACTTTGACATAGCGAATTCTATTCCAATAGAATTGAAATATAGTAAGGACAATCGAGGTATGTTGTGTGCATGACGTTATAACAACAACACTCTAAAATAATATTTAATTTTTAAAGTAAATTTGTAAAAACAGTTATTAATTTGCTTAATATAATAAATAAATCTATATTTAATCATTTATTTAACCTGTCAAACCCCTAATTTTCTCTTTAAATTTGTTCCCTTGCTTACGTCACGTCACAAATAACTCAATTGTCGCTACTGATCAATATTGGTATTCCTACTAGGGATTTAGGAAGGCACCCGTTATGAACTGATAATGTAAAGACGCGTTGCATGTGTAAACAATGAAATTGTACTCTATCCCTAATACAATTATTCCTTTGTTTCTTCTCTTAGTATTTTTTAAGAAAGGTTATATTTTAAATTTCTATATTGTAATTGATTAATTTCTGTAATATTTATCTAATTATGTATGTATTTTATATATTTTTTAATCAATTTTTGTACATTTAACTATTATTTTTATTTTGTAAAGATGAATATCACTTTAACTCATAACGAAAGGCTTTTTTATAAATTAAATATCATTATTGAATAAACTGATTTAATTGCCAATTAGTGACTGGCAGTTTTCCGTGTACCGGTCCTAGGGACCTAGAACTTATTTCTTTAATATCATGCAATAAACCAATTATTTTTCCGGAAAATAGAGAGGATCTTTCAACAGAATAGTGTGTCGAACGATAAAATTATAAATTACAATAATGGTAAGGAGGAAAACTATTAAATATATTCAATCGTTCTTCTACATTTATACTAAACCAAAAATACTCAATATTAACAAATAATTTTTAAGTAAATTAAAGATTTTGGGTCGAGTTACGTTTGGTATAGTATTAGAGTGGAAAAACGATTGAAATTTATTTCATAGTTTTCTTCCTTACCATTAAAGGTCCCCTCCAAGCAAATTTTTTTTATTGCTTTAATCAACGAGGCTAATGTTTCTTATCATTAATCTTCAAACCGCATCGAATTTGATAACATATTTTTAATTTTATAGCCTTTTAAAGATTTTTATAATCAAAACTCTACAAAACCTATTCTACTTCCGACTTACTAATTTTTAGTCTGAAGAAAAAGAATGTACACCATTTGTTTTGATTGTCAACTAGGTATAATAAATCCATTTGATATTCGTGTAAAGGTATATAATTGGACAAACTAATTATTGAAACGTTTATATACTTTAGGAATCAATTCACCTCTTAAAGGTCCTCTCCAGGCTCCGGGGAAAAAATGAGTTTATTTCATAATATTATAGAACTAAGGTCTACGATCATTATTCTGAAAATCGTATACAATTCGGTTCAGTACCTATATATTTTACAATTTGTTTTTAAAGTTTTTTAATACTCTGTGAGCAACAATTGAGCGAATCACTAATCTGATGCTCAAGAAGAAGATTGTACACTCTTTGTTTTGATTACAAATTTGAATTTTATAAACAATTCATGCGTTTTCGGCCTTTATTTTAGATATAAATTGTTTTCTAAAGTATATAAACGTTTCTATTATAAGTTCATTCAATTTTATACCTTTACACGAATATTAAATGGATATATTGAACCTATAATACCTAGTTGACAATCAAAACAAATGGTGTACATTCTTTTTCTTCAGGCTGAAATTTCTTAAATTAGTAAGTCGGAAGTAAAATAGGTTTTGTAGAGTTTTGATTATAAAAATCTTTAAAAGCATTTAAGATTAAAAATATGCTTCCAAATTCGATGCGGTTTACAGCAAAATGATAAGAAACATTAGCCTCGTTGAATAAGGCAATAAAAATATTTGCTTGGAGGGGACCTTTAAAGGAAGGCAGAAAACGCGTTGTCTGTTTATAGATTAAAATTTGAAATCAAAACAAAGAGTGTACAATATTTTTTTAGCATCAGGTGGATTCGTTTTTTTTTTATTTGGGTTGGTTCGTCTTTATCTTCATTTGGTTTGTTTTTGCTTCATTTGGGTTATTCGTAAGACACACAAAAAATCCACAAAGTTTGTGCTATTTGACACCAGGTGGCGCATTCCTAATTTGAATTATATGCTATTTTTTTAATTGATTTTGATCAGATGATCAAAGTATGCCCTACTACATAAATAGTTATGCTGATTCAAATAAAACACATTTTAGCTAATGTTTGATTTTACCCGAACCACCCCCCCCCCCCCCTTAAAATAGAAAATGTTCATAGATATCGAACGGTATCCTATTTTCGAATTTCGATGTAAGGAAAAAAAAAGAATATTTTAAAAATCCTCCAAGGAAAATGTGTTCATTACATAATATTGTAGAAGTAATGTACTATTATTCTCAAAGTATTCGAAAAGACACGTACCTTCACCCGAGCCAATACGACAATAGGCAGTTGTGACACGAGGCCATTATAGACGAAGAATTAAATTCAAGAATGCCTTTTTTTGTGGATTTGGTCCTTTACTTTTCAATTTCATTATTGGTACAATATATTTTTTAATCTTTTTCTTTCATTTCAAAATAATTCGGTATTACTGAGTAGTTCTGATTTATTATTAGAATAGAAAAACGATTGAAATTTTCCTCCTTGATACATTATTTTGCTGAAGTACATGTTTTGTAACATTAGAGTGTGTTAATATCCACTCTACGAAAATTTATCGACGAAATGTGTGCAGAAGTTTCGTCGACAGGACGATTCATGACATATACGCATCTTTTTTATATCCATAAATGTTATTCAATATATATAGTAACAATAGTACCGTTGATAATTCTATGAGTTATGTCTGAGAGAACACTCGTAAGTATCGATAACTGTGGTACTATTCTAGGTCTATGAGAAAGTTGAAGTACTTTCATTTAAAGGAATGATATTCAGTTTATTAATCAGTATGAATTCCAAAGGTTTTTGAACCTCTGATGCCTCTCATAGCAGCTTAATTATGGTTATGAATTTCGAATCTTCCTGCTGCATTAAATAGAATTAATCATGAAGCTTGGTATTATAAACTTCGAAATATCGGTATTGGTTACTTTCAATTATGAAGCAGTTTTTAACAAGATTAAAGCAAGCAGTGTCTGTAGAAGTGACAATGTGGATGTTATATCTGGTGGTCCATAATGTCCATTACTCTTTATTTTATATACGGGTAGATCTTTTTCTGTTATGTAAAAGAACAGATTGAGTAAGCTAAAGATGTTTCTCTCATTGTAAGGGACCACGTGACAGAGCTGATACTAAAGTAAAACATTTGAATTATGAAATACACTTGAGATATGAAGCATTTTCCATGTTTAAATTATAGAAATTGATACACGTCAAGAATTTCGTCCTAGCTATCCCTCAAATACCATAGTTTTCTAAGATTTCAATCATAGAAATTAGAAAACTATCTAGTGCACCCGAATATGAAGTGAATTTGAGTTAAGAATGAACCAATATTCATAACTCAAGAGTTTCTTTCACTGTACCTAATATTTTGAGAATCTATGGAAGATAGGCTAAGTCATTAGCTTAAAAAAAAACTCAAAACTCCTCAAAGATTTGGATGGTTCCCAGATTTCTGCTTTACCTGTTACCTCGTTCAGTATGTTGCCATGATTTACAGGTTAAGTAAGTGCAGTTCTTTGAGAGGAATCAAAGCTGACGGTCATTGGAATAAGACTAAATTAATAATAAATTTATTCTGAAGAGACATAATACAAAATCTTTGTACAAATTCATACAAAAATAGTTAAATATAAAAAATCTACAGAAATATTTTTTCCTGAAGCCCATTCGTTGGACTATTATACTCAAGATACAGTAACATGGGTATGGTAATCAGCTGATCGAATCTAGTTTGACGTGACCACCGGGTGACTGGAAATGGCGACTCCGACCACAATTTGAAACAATAGAAAGACAACTTAAGCTTAGTCACTTCCAAATTTAATTTTTTTCTTATCAATTACTAACTAGGCATTGTTTAAATTGTATTTCCATTATTTTTTTCCTTAATTGTTATTCATAGGAGCTACAATTTAGCAGTTAACTAGCACTAGTTTAGGCTCCTAGGTAGCATAAGTTCAAGACCCTATTTTTATAGAAAAGTTAAAGAAATTAACTATAAAAACAAACCTGAATTATATCTATATATTCAACTTTGAGGTTCAATCGCCATTTTCGCTTTTCTTTTGCACGAAACCCTTATAAAATGACTTTAAACTTCTCGATATTAACATGCAAATACGAGGAATTATGAGCCGCTCGGTCACAAACAAGGAATGTGTTGTTGTGGTGACGTCATATTTTTGTGTCGTCTACTAGGTACTATACCCGTTTATGTTCCTGTACCCTGATTATACTATATATAGGACAAAATATCTTAATTAATTACAGCATTGATAAAATGTCAGTACTGATATATAGATTATGGTTAAGTAATGCAATGAATTTATGGAAAATAGACAGAGAGAAGTATTTATAAACTTGAGATGAGAGGTCTATTTCTATTTTGAACATCAGAAAGTAATGCAAAAGCTTTGAGGTGAACCCTATTTATTTTTCCTATATTTGAGATCAATACCATCCCGGATAAATATTCCAAACATAAAATATTAATGAAACATTAAAAAATAGACTGAAGTAAAGGGTAACAATTCACAAATAGCATCAACCGCACATGACTGCTTCTCAGTAAAAATATTGATATAATTATAATGGTAGAGTCTATGAACTATATGGTTATTCCAAAAATTTAAAACTTCAAATTTCATCAATAGGAGAGTTTCCAATTTCAATTGCATAATAGAACAGAGAAAACCTCATCATTACAATAACATTGAAATGGTTATTTTTGTTCAGAGTGAAACTTCATATGTGAAATTAGCCTAGATTTATAATGAAATGCCTTATCGCAAAGATGGCATTTGAATGGCTTTTCACCAATATGAAAAGTTTTGTGTGAAATAAGAGAGGATTTTCTTAAAAATGTCTCATCACAGTAATTACATTTGTACAGCTTTTCATCGGTGTGAACTCTTTTATGCCTACTGAGATTAGATGAATTAACAAATGCCTTATCACAAAGATGGCATTTGAATAGCTTTTCACCTGAATGAAAAGTTTTGTGTGAAATAAGAGAGGGTTTAGAAGAAAATGATTTATCACAAAGATGACATTTGAATGGTTTTTCACCTGTATGAAACCAAGTATGTGAAATAAGAGTGGATTTATTACAAAATGCTTCATCACAATAATTACATTTGTATGACTTTTCACCAGTGTGAATTCTTTTATGCCTACTGAGAGTATATGAATTAATAAATGTCTCCTCACATAAAGTACATTTGTATGGCTTTTCACCAGTGTGAACTATTTTATGTAAAGTAAAACGATTTTCATTAGAGAATGACACATCACAATGATTACATTTGTATGGCTTATCAGCAGTGTGAATTCTTTCATGCCTAGTGAGATTAGATGAATAAATAAATGCCTTATCACAAAAATTACATTTGTAAGGCTTTTCACCAGTGTGAACTCTTATATGTGAACTAAGAGTGGATTTATAAGAAAATGTCCTACCACAATAATCGCATTTAAAAGGCTTTTCACCAGTATGGACTGTTAAATGTGACCTAAGGATGAATTTACTAGAAAATGCCTTATCACAATAATTACATTTGTATGGCTTTTCATCAGTGTGAATTTTTTGATGTTTACTGAGTTTATTTGAATCAAAAAATGCTTTATCACATATATTGCACTTGAATGGCTTTTCACCAGTATGGATAGTTTGATGCATATTGAGTTTATATAAGAATGAAAATGCTTTATCACAATGTTTGCACTTGAATGGCTTTTCTCCAGTGTGAATTTTCTGATGCCTACTGAGTTTATATGGATCAAAAAATGCCATAGTACAAAGATTGCACTTGAATGGCCTTTCACCATTGTGAATACTTTGATGTGAAAGAAGATTATGCGATTTCATAAATGCCTTATCACAATAATTGCATTTAAAAGGCTTTATAACAGTGTGAACTTTTCTATGTTGATGGAGACTAGATTTATTGGGGAATACCTTTTTACAATTATTGCATTTGAATAGTTTTTCATTTTTGTGTGAGTTTTCTTTATTTTCACGATTATTGACATAATCAAATTCTTCATTTACAAGTGAACCACGTTCTTTCATATTTATTAATTCTTGATCATTCACATTTTCTAAAAGTGTTTGATTCATTACTTCGGATTCACTTCTTCTATTATCATAATCAATATTTTCGTGTTTGATAGTTAATTCATCTTCTGAAACTTCATTCTTAACATCTTCACAATTTGTATCATGGGAGGAGAGAAGTTCTTCTTGGTGTACTTCTCTAATAGGACAGCCATAATCAACACCTTGCAACAAGAGATCTGAAACATCTGGCTTGATGTCTTCACCTTCTATTAAATAGATCACATTGGATGGGTCAGCAATAACTCTCTCTTCGTCTGGTATTGAAGGATCTCCATTTACAGGCTCCATCTGAAAAAAAATTATTATAGAATTGAAATGTAGATGTCAAAATATACTTATTTTATTAGAGGGTTAATTGTTTATCTCAGAAACAGTGACTCAAAGAAGCAGTTTCAAAAGATAGCTATAAAATAATTAATACCGACTTAGAGAGAGTAGTCATATACTTAAGTTTTCTAACAAACAAAGTCCCTTACCACCATTAGGTGACAATAGGGATGGGACGAAGTATCCGTAATTTTTCTGGTATCAGCAAAAAAGTGCCGATAACACAACTATTCAAATGAAATAAAAAAATTAATTTATCTAGTACAATGAAAAATTATAATTTAAATTAATGTAACAATGATTTCATTTAGATAGGTTATCTTAATTTTCATAATTTCAAATTCTAAGGACATTTAAATAATCAATGTATCGGTATTGGCGAAAATAAAGGCATCATTATTGGTTACAAATCTAGGTATCGGTGAAAATTTGGGTATCGGTATTGGTGAGAATTTGGGTAACGACCCATAGTAGGTGACACTGTACAAAGAAAAGCTTTTCCATTAAAAGTCACCAAGAGATAAAGAAAAAAATTTAAAAAAGTTGTTCTAAATTTGGATTTTTTTTCTTTATAAATCTTTAAATATTGACTTATGATGTTGAAACATGACTTCCAATAATTTAATTAGCTAATTGATAGCCTTCAGAAAAAAAAAATTCAAAATGGATTTTTTCTTCTAAAACCGCCTACAGGTGTGTAAATATTACAATCACTATCTTTTATTACAAAACTTTTGCTAAAAAATATTAAATATATCTAAAAACATCTTCCAATTAATGTCTCCTTTTATCTATTAGTGTCAAAATATAGAAATTAAAATGCGGACCTTAAACAAATATTTATAACAGATAGTCCCAAATATGATTTAAGACTTAATGCTAGATTAAATTATGCATTTCTTCTGTTATCTTACTAGGCTCTACATTTGAATAAGAACTTGCCATTATTACTTATTTCGCCCGTATTATTTACATTTTTCAATTCATTAACCAAGATTAGATTACTGATTATAAAACTGAAAACCACTTCAAATTTGGGTTTGGTATTTTTTATTATAATACTAGTGTACTTTCCCATTAAAAATAACGGGTCATCATCAATACCAATTTATTTCCCATTATTATGTTACATTTAATGAATTCAATTAAAATAAAATTTTCTGCTTAGTCTAATTTATTTTATAGATTAAATAATTTTAAAAATTGAATAGAAACAGGATATTTTAATATCAAGCCAATATATTCCTGTGCGTATCATAGTTACATTCTTCAGGTTTAATACCCGTCGTGTAAAAGCGGACACCAAATAAATAAATAAATAAATAAACACACTAAGGAAATTATTAGTATAGATGCAATTCAAATTATTTTTGTGATTTTACTTAAACACCTTCTACTACCCAAAGTGGGTTGCGACTCATTGGATGGGAATCCCTGATACAAAGGCTTTTTTGATTTGACTCAAAATTATTCTTTAAGACTTCAATTACATATGCTATTTTTTCCCGAGGTCATTGAAATTATTGGGTGGAGATAAATTGACCTTATTCTATAAATATCCCCAAAGAAATAAAATCACAAGGTCTGAGATTCTATGAGGCCATTCAATGCTTTGTCCAATTGCAATTATTATATCAAATTATCCTTGCAAATATGGTAATAATAAAGTTGTAATAAGTTTGTTATTCCGAGGTATAGAGGAGCTGAGTGCCAAGCATAAATTGACTATCAGGGAGTTGTGGTGTGGATGAGGATATAAAAACTCCACATCTTTAAATGCATTTAAAAAAAATATAAGAAATTCCTTTTGAGTAGCTAGTTAAAACTAAAATAATTGAGATTGCTATTTCTTTCTTTTGTGTTATTGGTTGATGAATGTTTGAAAATTTAGTGATAGCAAGTAGCTATACCTAGTTTCTTATTTTGGATTGCTCTATAGCTACTTCATATTTTGTATTTTTAGCAGCGTTAATTGTAATTTTGATACATATTAGGTTAAATTTTAATATGTAGCTAATTACTCTGCTTCACTTCAATTTTTAGTTCATTAGGTTGGATTCATCAGGTTGCATTTATCGCTCTGTATTAAGCAGGATTCATTCAAATTTTAAATGTATTAGCTAGGATGCCTTTGAAGTAAAAGCTTATCGGGCCTCAAATTCCTTTCCTTCATGTAAATCTTTAGCAGGGACAATACATTCCCGACTTCTTGTTCAAGTTTTAAGGGAATTCTTTTATAATAAATTGAAAAAGAATACTTTTGCAATGGTGCTCTGAGCGCCCACCAGATACGAATTAGTATAGTCCCATAAATAATCTAAGTTTCATTATAATTTTTCAGCTCAAAACTTGCAAATAACTGTCCATCATAAACAAATTGGTGTAACAAAATGATAATTATTTATAGCTTTTGGATAATTTAATTCATTTTATACAACTTAACTTTTTACCACTGTTTCTCAACACAACACTATGAGAAGAAAAATATTACAAATTTGAAGTCATTTGTTAGATTGACAAAAAGTACACTTTTCTGAGCATAATGTAAAAACAAGAATTAAAAATCTTGATTTGTTCCAAAGATATAAGCAGTTAAATTCAGGTATATTATTTGTGGTCTACCCTGAATATAATAACAATTAATACTCACCATCAGAAGTGTAAATACTTGATGCTTCTTTGTATCAAATTTTGTGAACTAATGAATCAAGAAGAAGTCTTACTTACTAAAGTTAATCGCACTTCTGTAAATGCAGGAAGAAAAATTAATTTTCATGATGATCTAATTAATTACCTTCGCAAATTTGCGAAAGGTTATATTTTACCCGGCATTCATTTATTTATCATCTTGTTATTGGCATAACTGAAAAAGTGTTCAACCAAATTGCCTGAAATTTGGTGAAACGATTGGTCAATGTCCAGTGACCTTCTTGTAGAGTTTTGGGAGTGACCTAGTGAAAGGTCAAGGTCATGGTCATTTATAACTCAAAAAGTCTTGAACCATTTTGCATGAAACTTGGTGGGACGATTGGTCCCAAGAAACATTTTGCTAGATTTTGGGAGCAAACAGGCCAAAGCCATTTATAACTCAAAAAGTATTGAAATAAATTGTCTGAAATTTGATGGGACGATTGGTCAATATCCAGGAACTCTGGTAGAATTTTGGGAGCGATGCAGTCAAGTTCAAGGTCATTTATAACTCAAAAAGTATTGAACCATATTGCATGAAACTTGGTGGGACAATTGATAATTATACAGTTATCAGTTTATTAAATTTTGATAGAGAACCGGTCAAAGCAGTGGCGAAGGTATACGCTTTACGGAGTGCACGTAATCTAGTTTCATATTGAAGTTAAAATATGATATCATGTTAGAAATTCCCATATTAGTGAGTTAACATGTCCTATTTGAGTAAATATATGAAAATATTATTGCAACTAGATTACATGCACTTGGTAGAGCACATACCATTCTCTCCTAAAATCTAATAAACTGGTAACTGGAAAATGGTCAATCATCCCACCAAGTTTCATTCAATATGGTTCAATACTTTTTGAGTTTATAAATGACCTTGACTTTTGACTGGATCGCTCCAAAAATTCTACCAGATGGTTTATGGACATTAACCAATCGTCCCATCAAATTTCAGACAATTAGGTTGAATACTTTGAGTTAGGTATTGAGTTTATAAATGGCCTTGACCTTGATCTTTTACCTTTAACCTCATCGCTTCTAAAATAGAACAAAATGGTTCCTGTATATTGACCAATCGTCCCACCAAGTTTCATGCAATATGTTGTTCAATACGTTTTGAGTTATTAATGACCATGACCTTTGACCAGATCACTCCCAAAACTCTATAAGAAGGTCACTGGACATTGACCAATCGTGTCACCAAATTTCAGGCAATTTGATTGAATACTTTTTCAGTTATGTGAATAACAATATGATGAATAAATAAATGCAGGGTAAAATATGACCTTACACAAGTTTGTGAAGGTAGGCAGATAATTAATTAATGAATTATACAGTGTGGTTTGGTTTAAACCAATTGCAATTCAGGGCAGATTCAAAGCAGCGTCATAGCAGTTCAGGGCAGATTCAAAACAGCGTCTTAGCAGTTCAGGGCAGATTCAAAACAGCGTCTTAGCAGTTCAGGGCAGATTCATGGCAGTATCATAGCAGATCTGGTCACTAATGTGACGTAATAAGCTAAACTTTCAACATTTATACATATAATTTCATAAAAATGTATTGATTATTTCTAAGGAAACTGCAATTAATTACCCCATGATGTGTGCAATTAATTACCCCATGCACTTGTTCCTATTAGGAGCAATTCAACGCACTACCTTGTCAGGCTATAACTACCGTAATAGTAATAGTGCATATGTTTTAAATCGTTTTTATTTCATTTTGATGGCATATTTTATTGAGTTCAAGTAAATTTCGTTGGGATTTCAAACATAATTGTCCAACCCAGTGTTTAAGTTGCGGGATTTTAGTAAATCTGAAATAAAGTTTTTATTGGGTGAAAAGAGCACTCTACTGTTTACTCTAAATTATTTTATACTTTCATCCAAGGAAAATGAATGAAAGTTACTATATTTATAGAAGAAATCTCGATCTTTTTAATGGTGTAATCGGTTTTCCAGAATTATTATTCCTTCACTGTTGAAAAACATGTGAGATTAATTACCCAATACTCTGAGTTCGATGAAATACACCGGTCGATGCTATTGCAGTCTGTATTTGGTGCACAAAATCCTAATGACTTTTCTAAAAAGCTGAAAAAATCCATCAACAATTTCCAATATTTTGGCTTGCTGAGTACAACAAACTAGCGGATACAGTGAACTACATTAATGGTTTCCCAGACTGCAGGAACTGGTAAAGTGTTCTCCAAGAAATTCTCTATTTTGGCTTCTGTTCTCGGTAAAATACATGTAAACATAGGAGGAAATTAGGGATTGTTCACACAAAAAAATTTAAAAATGTCCCATGTTCTGCAGATTGGATGGTTTCCCATGTATAAGAGTATGTCAGTTTATTCAGTTAAAGCCAATTAATTGGCTTAGATTTGAAATGGTCAAATCTCCGATATGTATAATTGGCTTTAAATTTTGAATAAATTCCTATGTTCCCATGTTAATTTTGGCTTGAAATCTTCAAAAAATGAGCCAAATCACAAATGGGCTTGGCTCAGATCTTTTGTGAAATTTTGGCTTACAATTTTGAGTCATTTTCCAGCCTCTGAAACATGGACGGTTTCATGTTCAAGTTAAAATTTTCCAGAGTAGCTTTTGGATCAGCTCTGGTCATACATACACTTGCTCTATACACTTACACAGTCTCTAACCATAATCCATTTACACTTGGTCCCAAGTAATAAAGCATGTCCAAACTCGCCATTTTAATAGCGAGTTTGTGACAGTTATTTTGAGCCCTTCAATTGCAAATGGCGAGTTTTATCTATTTTTCTCCTATGCTGCAATGTTATTTTGGAGAGAATTTATGAAAATTTGATCATTTTGGAGAGAATTTGTTGAATTTTGGAGAGAGCTGGAGAGACAAATGGCGAGTTTATGAGACATACTATTTTACTTGGACTTGGTCCATTCACTTGATTCACACATCATTTTCAACAATTCATTCTTCACATGCTTCTCATAATTCAACTTCACCTTTATATCTCTTGTCAGTCTGTATTTGGTGCACAAAATTCCACTGACTTAGAAAAAGCTGAAAAAATCCACCATAAATTTCCAGTAATTTGACTGATCCACCAACATTTTACCCATTTTCCACTGAAAATTAATGGCAACATAGAAATAAATAGCTAAAAATCCACCGACTTTGCCAGAATATTATTTTCATAGGGGAAAAAATTCCACCGACATGTCGGTGGAATTTACCACGAAATACAGACTGGAATTCTCTTGCTCTCATACTTGAAGACCCCACCTCACCCAGTCTGTATTTCGTGGTAAATTCCACCAACATGTCAGTGGAATTTTTCTCCATTGAAAATAATAGTCTGGCAAAGTCGGTGGATTTATCATTTTTAGCTATTTATTCCTATGTTACCATTAATTTTCTTTTTCGGTGGAAAAATGTTGGTGGATCAGTCAAATTACTGGAAATTTATGGTGGATTTTTTCAGCTTTTTCAAAAAGTCAGTGGAATTTTGTGCACCAAATACAGAGTGGCACCTCACCCTGGGCCTGGAGAGTTACTAGAGGTGCATATGATTGGGCCCCCAACGGCAACACACACCTCCATACAGCATTCTCACATTTTTGCAGTCTATCAATATCACTCTCATTTCAACAAAACACACTACTTCCATTAGTTCCATACAACAAACTCGGCATTACTATACGTCTTCCCAATCAGTACTCTGTTACCAGACTGCAGGAACTGGTAAATTCAAACTAAATTGTTCTCCAAGAAATCCTCTATTTACTATTTTGGCTTCTGTTTTCAGTAAAATACATGTAAATATAGGAAGAAATCCAGACTGCAGGAACTGGTAAACTGTTCTCCAAGAAATCTCCTATCTTGGCTTCTGTTCTCAGTAAAATACATGTAAATATAAGAGGAAATTAGGGATTGTTCGAACAGAAAATGTTAAAAATTTCCCATATTCTGCAGACTGGGAAGAAATTATGGATTGTTCACACAGAAAATGTTAAAAATGTCCCATGTTCTCATTATTGTTCTGCAGACTGGCTCTGTTACACGACTTGTCAATTGTGTATAACAGAGTAGGTACGTCATGTTACTCATCCTTCTAGCTTTCATCATAACATTCTCCCTGTGCACTTTAAAAACATCTTTCCCACTTGACACTCTCACTCTTAAATACTTCACAGACAGTCAGACTGAGACACCCAGTCTGCAGAATATGGAACATTTTTCCAAGACTCTCTGCGGGAGTTTTTGATTGAAATTTAGACTTTCGAGATCTCTGCGGGAGATCATGAATTAATTCCTATGTTACCATTAATTTTGCTGCGGGAGATTTTGAATTAATTCCTATATTCCAAGTAATAAAGCATGTCCAAACTCGCCATTTTAATGGCGAGTTTGTGACAGTTATTTTGAGCCCTTCAATTGCAAATGGCGAGTTTTATCTATTTTTCTCCTATGCTACAATGTTATTTTGGAGAGAATTTATGAAAATTTGATCATTTTGGAGAGAATTTGTTGAATTTTGGAGAGAGCTGGAGAGAAAAATGGCGAGTTTATGAGACATACTATTTCACTTGGCCTATATTACCATTAATTTTGCTGCGAGAGATTCTGAATCTGCTGCTGAGAGTCGGAGAGTAACTGTCTCTCAAATTAAAATCTCTGCGGGAGATGAGACACATTCTGCAGACTGGACAGACACATCCCCAACCCAGACTGTATTTCATGGTAAATCCCACCGACATGTCGGTGGAATTTTTCTCCATTGGAAATAATATTCTGGCAAAGTCGGTGGATTTTTAGCTATTTATTCCTATGTTGCCATTAATTTTCGGTGGAAAAAGGGGTAAAATGTTGGTGGATCAGCAAAATTACTGGATATTTATGGTGGATTTTTTCAGCTTTTTCAAAAAGTCAGTGGAATTTTGTGCACCAAATACAGACTGGTCCCCAACGATCCAATCTGTATTTGGTGCACAAAATTCCACTGATTTATTGAAAAGGCTGAAAAAATCTACCATAAATTTACAATAATTTGGCTGATCCACCAACATTTTACTCATTTTTCCACCGAAAATTAATGATAACATAGGGATAAATAGCTAAAAATCTACCAACTTTGCTAGGATATTATTTGTAAGTAGAAAAATTTCCACAGACATGTCGGTGGAATTTACCATGAAATACAGACTGGACACATCCTTCACTACATCCATCCATGATTCAAAGTGTGGCAGGAAAGTCGCCAGTTTAGTGAGAAAATGGATCAAGGTCGCCACATTTAAGACACTTTAATGAAGAAATTTGACTTCCTATTGAAGATTCTACATTTGAAAACATCCTTATTCTTAATCTCTGATGTATGTGAATGTCTTGAGACTATTTATTAAGTGATTTACTTGTTATTTCCAGGTTTCATGACTTATTTCACCTCTCAAAAGTCGCCAGTATACTGGCGACTTTGTCCATACTTTGAAACATGGACATCCATTCCTCTTATACTTCTAACATCCATCTTCCTATTGAACACAAGCACATTACATTTACTCTTGTTCAGTTCACAGTCATTCCTATCTCTGCAGTCTTACTCACAAGCACATCAATCATTCTTTCAACCTCTCTCACTCTGTTCCCAAAAATCACACCATCATCCGCAACGAACAAAGCTGGCACATACACACAGACCAGTAACTTTACTGGTCTGTGACATACACACACTCGATCATAAAACCTAAAGGTGCGTTCCCGTGCTGAAGAACTCGAAGAACGTCCCTTCAAGGTACGAAGTACGGTCCCTCGGTTAGCGTTCCCGTGCAACCACTTCAATGTGTACGATTCCGTGGTTTAGGAATTAATATCACTAATTAATTATGGATATTAACAATCAATAATTTGGTTTGGTTGGTTTAATTAATTATCAATTAATCTCAAAACATGTTATATTATGTCAATTATGAATTTTATTAATTTACAAATAAGAACAGGTGTTTCTCCCGCCCTATTCGTTTGTTTGTTTACGTTTGTGACGTCACGGCTGCCAAGAGGGACAGCTCCACGTACTACCTACCGTGTCGTCGAGTTCCACGAACTTGACGAACGTTCTTCATCACGGGAACGGTTTGTTCTCGTAGAATTGAGGGACGTCCTTCGAGTTCTTCATCACGGGAACGCACCATTATTAAACCACTCCTTTGCCAAGATTTCATGTCACAAAAATATAAAAGCCGGAAAAGCCTTGTGTGTTCTACAAACTTAAGGTTATTCCTACTAAAAATTTAATTGCGCTATATCTCGAAAACGAAGCATTTGCACAACAAATGGTATTCCTGAAAAAGTCTTGAAATTGCACCTTTAACCTATGTTAAGTGTCAAAATATCGAAAATCGTTGGGGGACCTAAAGCACAAATTTACCTTAAAGGTCCTTTCCAAGCAAATTTTTTATCACTTAAATCAACGAGGCTAATGTAAAATGTTTCTTATCATTTTACTGCAAACCGCATAAAATTTGATAGCATATTTTTACTTTTATATGCTTTTAAAGATTTTTATAATCCAAACTCTACAAAACCTATACTTTACTTCCGACTTTCTAATTTTCAGTCTGAAGAAGAAGAATGTACACCATTTTTTTTGATTGTCAACTAGGTATTTGGTTTAATAAATCTATTTATTATTCGTTTAAAGGTTTAAATATGAATAAACTTATTATATAAACGTTTATACCCAGCAAACATGAATGTATCTATTCGATGTCTAAACGACTCTGTATAACTGTATAACCTCTCTTCCGACATCGAATACCAGTAACAAATTAGACATGGTGACATCAACTAGACATCAATCCGATATCCGTTTGCACCGCTAAACCGCATCATATCAAGTATATTTGGCATCGAAGCGATACCGTTATAACAGAGTTGAATAGAAAGATAAATTACGATACATAGGGATTCTGCGTCGAACAGACGCCTAATTATATATGATCTAATATGCTTCGAAACGATATCCACTTGCATCCAATAAATAAATTAATTAAATTTGAAAACTCTTACTTCAATGATAGGTATAACGTACTATTACGTTTAGAACTTTAGATGCATATCAATTTGATTAATGTTACATAATGTTATATATAAGTTAAATGGGAAGAAATGATGTGATGTGTCCGGGTTTCGGTCGTGGGTTCATCCATCCTCGTGCCTGTCTGTACCTCTGGATCATTTTGCCACGGTGGATGCAATTTACTAAAAAAAAATTTGGTATTAAACGACCCGGAGATACTCAATATATTTTAAAGTGAATAGAACAATATAGGCAAGCACCGCTTTTATAACGAAATCACAACTTATTGTTATTACAAATAGTAATGAGTTGGTCAAATTTTCATAGAATTGTTACTCCTTAAATATTTCGTTCTCTATGAGTTCAAATTAAACAAAATCCCAACAAACATATGAATGTCGATTCGATGCCGTTTGCTGTCGAATTCGTAGCGCTAACGGTGGGTATCGACTTAGCAACCATTTCGACTCATAGTAGATATCGGAATGTCTGTTTCTAAATTATATCTGAATTTACACTTCGAGTAGAAACACGAAAACCGATACATGGTTTTTACAGCATCATCTTGACGTCTGCATGTCTGTTTCCAAACGATATCTGAATTTATACTTCGACCAGAAGTGCGAAAACAGATACGTAGTTTTAAAAAAATCGTTTCAAATTTGGAAATTCCTTTTCTTATCTTCCTGTTTTATAATACGTATAGAAATATAGGAATTATTTCTATTCAATTGAATTGTACCTTACTATATAACGTACGTAGTGCTCCCTTTAAACTATACCCAATAGGCAATAATTAATACACTTATCTATAGGGTACGGCAGCTGTAAATGTACGATCGGGCATTGGCACGCTAGTGCGATTGTATAATGGCCGTTGAATAAGTTGGTGGGCCAACGTCGGCAAACCAACCGTGCCTGATCGGGCCATGTCTGTGCCAACGTCGGGCCAATGCCTTTTGCACCGCTGGCCATCAATGGCCCATGATGGCATAGCAACGGCTGATAATGGCTAGCGACGGCATGCCGATGCTATAACCGCTCTAAAGCCAACTGTAATTTAATTGTTGGGCCAGCATTGGCCCATGATGGCATAGCTACGGCTGACGACGGCATGCCGATGTTAACCGCTCTAAAGCCAACTGTATTATACTGTGGGCCAGCACTGGCCCATGATGGCATAGCTACGGCTGACGACGGCCTGACAATGTTAACCGCTCTAAAGCCAACTGTATTTTACTGTGGGCCAGCATTGGCCCATGATGGCATAGCTACGGCTGACGACGGCATGCCTATGTTAACCGCTCTGAAGCCAACTGTATTTACTGTGAGCCAGCATTGGCCCATGATGGCATAGCTACAGCTGACGACGGCATACCGTTGCTAAACTGCTCTAGTCCAAACTAGGATTTACTTTTACAATGAATCTCAATTAGGTAAATAAAAGTACACATTTTAACCAGACATTTTAATAAATGAAATCGACATGGAAATGATAAAATGATAACCAACACAATCCTCTCGATATATAAATAATTAAATCTTTATAACAAGAAAATATACTTAGTCAATAAAATAGAATTAAACAGTTTATAGTAGAGCTCCTTTATAGTAAATGAGTTAGGGTACGTTCACACTACAAGCGGCGTGGAGCGGCACGAGCGGAGCGCAATTAATGTTGTTTGGTATTCGTATGCAGAGACGCTTGGCTGTTCACACT
This sequence comes from Caprella mutica, assembly GCA_947561585.1. NCBI lineage: Eukaryota > Metazoa > Arthropoda > Malacostraca > Amphipoda > Caprellidae > Caprella > Caprella mutica. The sequence goes on along the minus strand of CANNZV010000505.1, from coordinate 308,296 downwards.
GCGAGTGGAGCGGCGCTCCAAATAAACAATGATATTAATGGCGCTCCGCTCCGCGCTGCTCCGCTCCGCTTGTAGTGTGTACATACCCTTATGATTCAGCCTGACTCTTGAACAGATGAAGTGCCATCTGTTTCAGAAAACTAAAGGCTATTTTTCGCAGAATAAAGAAAATTTAAATAAAGCAGAAATAAAGCAGGTAAATTGTGGAACACTAACTAACTGCGGCCTCTAAAAACAGAAACATCATACCTAGCTTCAGAACACACGCTAAAAACTTAAATTAATGAATTATAACTTGCACTGCGCTTCTTTTGGTAGAAATGCAACATTTTAATGTAATTTCGATTCAGAATGATTTAGAGACTCTCTTGAGAGAGCTGCAATTAAAAATTAAAGGACTGCAATTTACCTGCGTGACCCTATATACTATATAAGTACTATATTAATCTACAGCATGCTTAGAAGTTAGAAACTCAGCGCTACAGCCTACCTACTAAAATGACACCTACTACATATAAATAAATTCATCAGTTTTTTGAGGATGTATTCAGGATATGATAATATGTTCACCACAGTACAGAGAATATATAGTATCCCAGAGCTATAGGGGGGATATTACGCGTGTCCCGGTAGGCTGTGACGTCACATGTCAACAATGGTGCATACGTTTGTACGTACAGTACAAACACAAAAGATGGCTGCAACACACCCAACTTTTGTTAAATAACGTTTTCGGTGATATTTTTTTTTAATTCCACATTACCGCATGCTATTATCCATTCTCTATAGTCATACGGAGGAAAATTAAAAAATGACTGTTGATGAAATTGCTACTGGTCTTTTTACACCCAAAATAGTAACAAATTTTTAGTCTTGAAGAAGACGATTTATTCAAGATAATTAGATCATTAGTCAGATCGGTTGCGTTGGCCGCCATCTTAATTCTCTATTCCACGTGACCCACAGCAATTCTGTTTACTATGACGTGACCTCTTGTTTACATACATGACGTCACAGCCTACCCAGAATAAATTTGAATAATACATGTAACTGGGGTTCTATACTATTCTGTTTACAATGTGTTCACTCTCTCTTCTTCTGTTTAACGAGTTCTTGGTTCGCTCAAAAATGCAAGTGTGAAGAGTCATGCGCCTCCATATTCTATAATATGTTCCTCAGACCTCAGGTCTAAAATCTTATGAAAATGGCGCCAATTCTCTTCCCTAAATTATGGAATCTTCATTGACGATTCGGTATACAATTCGATTAATTTAATCATGTTATTAATTATTTCAATTATCAATATACTGTTCAGGTATTGCATCATAATATATTAATAAACTACCATTAGTATACTTATATAACAAACATGAATATTATAAATTTGATTAGGCTATAACTTTATCTAAATAAATTTTAAAAATACAATACAATATTAAAATCAATCATTTAGAATCAATTTTATATAACATGTCAACAATATCACAGATTAAAAAAGACAGAACAAAAACTAAGACATTATAGAATTCTTGTAATATTCCAAACAATCAGTTTTTCGATTTTCCTCACCGTTTTCTTTGGTGAATAACTAAAATTTCCAAAAACATAGATTTTCGGGTTTGAACTGTGATAAAACAAAGAAAAATTGGGTCTAACGGTCTAACCCTTCGTCACTTAGTTAGAAATCTTTAAATTATTCCAAAACTGTTTTTGGTTTTCTTAATCCACTCAGTGCGACCAACTGATGGTTAAATAATGTTACGCAATGTGACCATTTGATATTAAGACAAAGCCGCCTAATACGACCAACTTACACAACGTCTTAATTAGGCCCGTTTACACGCTACGATAAATTGGAGCTATTTATCGTAATGAAGAGGTTGTGTAAACAGGAGATCGTAGGAATTTATTGGAGTTGGAATTAGATTGTGTGGTCGGTGTCAGCCGGTTGAAATTTATAAAATTGTTACGATAAATTTGAATTATATTGAGTTAGATTATAACGATTTCTTGGAACCCTGTTTACGATACATAAATACAGACTACCATAATGTTTCTTCCGTAGCAGTTAATGAAGACTAAAAATACCGGAGTAAAAATCGTAGCGTGCAAATAAGGCTTTACACTTTCATGAAGATGATCGAGTTTCTTTGCGATAAAATGGGGGTAACTCAATAATTTGTCTTGGAAATTTCCGGATATATTCTTCTACATTGCGAATAACTTCAAGAAATTAAATAAATAAAAAAATATTTCGGATATTGTAACTATTTCCAAGGCCTTGTACAATGCACATCACACTAAAAATTCATAAATAAATGTTTTAAAGCTCCCCTCCAAGCAATTTTTCATATTATTTTAATCAATGAGGCTATATATTTCTTATCAATTTGATAGCATACATATATTTAATTCTATATGCTCTAAAGATTATAATAATCCAAACTCTACATTAGCCGTTTTACGTCCGACTCTCTAATTTCCAGTCCAAATAATATAATATACAGTGTTTGTTTTGAGTGAAGGCTAGGAATTTACACATAAATATCGTATTTATGTGTAAAATATAAAATAGGAGAAACTTTTTATAAAAATGTTTATATACTTCAAGAAATCATTTACAACATACACGGAGGTGGAACATGCATTGTGTCATTGCTTGTTTATACAATTCAAATTGGAAATCAAAACAAAGAGTGCTATAAGGTACAATCTTTTTCTTTAGCGCAATATTAGTGTTTCCTACAAATGTTGAGCACAGACTATGGAAAATTGTAAATGCATATAAAAAAATATTAACTGTATAGAATTTTTTGGAGCTTATAGATTATTGATCCTAAACCTTTAGTTCTATAATTTTATGTAATAAACTCATTTTTCTCTCTAACCAGGAGAGGACCTACCTTTTAATAATTCTAGTAGGGATTTAACGTCTGTTTCTGAACCAAAAGCCATATCGGTGACGTAAAAAATAACTAAGTACAAGGGACTGGAATAAGCAGTCAGAAAGGAAAGAGGCACCATGAACAAAGTTACCTACCACTCTCTGTGACAATGCTCATGAATGCAGAAAAGCTCTTCCATGAATGCAGTTACTTACCAAGGAAAGTGACGAAAAGGGACACAAGCACCGGTGGCTGCACTCACAGAGGGAAGAGGAAAATGAAGCCTATATACGAGCCTACCTGACACAAAAATCCAAGACCTGTTTCAGCGATATCCTCGGGAAGTGCAAGTAGCGTTCAAAAATTGATAGGCATGATAAAAAAGTCAATACATAATCCAAATTACAACTACGCAATCCCCTCTCTCCCATTGGGCACGTGCCAGTAGTCCGACGCCCCACTAGTCTGACGCCCCAATAGTCCGACGATTACATATTTTCTGTGTTATTTTTCATTTTGTTTTTCGATTAAAATAGAAAAATATGATTAAATAGGTATACTCAATTAATAACTAATCTAAATAATAAAATAATTTTTATTTTCTTTCATTTTTTAAATTTTATATTACTTTTTTATTTCACTTTATTTCTAATATTAATTAGTATGATGCAATCCCTCATTTGATTACATCATTTAATTTAGTTTGTTGTATTCGCTAGTTTGTTGTACTGCACACTTCAAGATTGTTTAATAACCTGGCAGGGGGGTTCGGGGGACGGCACGCCCCCCGATATACATACATATATCTTATGTTAAATCAGTAATAAACTACTAAAGTGTAGGACTACTGGGGCGTCGGACTAGTGGGGCGTCGGACTAGTGGGGCGTCGGACTAATGGGGCGTCGGACTAATGGGGCGTCGGACTAATGGGGCGTCGGACTAATGGGGCGTCGGACTACTGAATAGTAACCCTCCCATTCACCAGGGACAGCTTGGATAGAGCCATCAATCAAAGATTACTATTCATGTTGAAAGTTGATAATTTCAATTCAGGTTAATATCCGGTTTGATTTCCCCTCTTTTCAACCGTTTGAAAAGACGCTTATCCAATAAATCTGTCAATTTCTGAATTTTAGTAGTCGTTATCTTACAAAAGTCTTCAGTTTCCTTCCAAAGATGATCTTTCGACGAAAACTGATTTCCTCTCCTATACACATTTTGCTTCAAAGGACTGAAGGTTTTCAATTTTGTTTAAATATGGAAAAAACTGAGCAATACCATCAAATTGTCATCGACGAACTTATTAGGTATTTCTCAGGATTTTCACAGTTGCCTTAGCAGAGTGAGAAGGAACAAAATTGACCTGCAAATTGAAGGAGCAAACTCAACAGGTTTCTCTTTCAGCTATTGAACAAATCCACCTTTCAAAAAGTTAATATAATTACCAGAATTTATTTTCACTCCTTCAGAAATAATGGATGGTTCATCCCGTTTATTTACAATGGTCCAAGCACAAAATATTACACCTCCACTGAGTCCAAGCCCATCTTCACGTCAAATTCGTTGGTAACATATGATGAGACAAGTTTTGACCCAACCGTCAGGGCCGTCGAGAGGGCACGCATTTTGTCTGTAAAGAATACCTAGTTACTGTTTGTAACTAGGTTTGTTTCTCCACCTTTGCAATCTTGATTTCTTATGTGCATCCTTCTGAATAGATTAGTTTCAGTATTCTAATGTGGGTGACTTTAAAAAGTTTTCCACACCGATTTTCTTAAAAACTGCATCTCTGGTTTCCAATGGGTTCCTCTTGAGTTCACTTGATCAAGGACAAGTTATGTCCCGTAACTATTTTGTATTTTCTTGTATCCATGCATGTCTTCAAGAGATCAAGAATGCATTTCTTCACTGTACGTGGACGTAAATATAATACATTTAATTTTATAGCATATATGATAATTCTTTGAAAAGTAGCGCTACAGAGACGCGTGATTCGTGAATTGAGAGGGTAATAGATCGGCATAGGTAGAAGCAAATTAAAATGAATTGGTCCAATATAGTTACATTGACACAATGAAGATATATGCTGACGGTTACCTATTAATAGTGCATTAGCTGTTGCCATCATTCTTAATTATATGGGAATGCAACAATTTTATATTATAATATCAAACCAATATTTAAATTTATGTCACATCGGCGTTTGCCGTTTTTGAGGGTTAAGCTGACACTGATGTTTACAATATTCTTTAAATGTTCACTGTATTATTAAATATTTATGATTTCTATACAATTTAATTGATATTGGTAGGTAGTATTAAATGTGTATATCAGATGTTGACGAAAGAATAGGTTTCTTCTAGATATAGACCTACCTGCATTTTTTTTTAATTTACCTGTATCATACATATTAACATTTTTATTAAAGAAACCTATTCTAACCTCCAAAATATATTCCCAAAACAATTTTACATAAACATTATGAACCCATCCTATTGCGTAGAAATTTAGTTCATTGTTAATAATACAAATTTCAAGGTGACACGACTTTTATGACCTTTAATTTATACAAACATTATCAGTTTGCGTTAGGCTTCCGTCCGAGTAGGTGTGTGCGTGTCTTCACTCTTTGCGATTGCGACATATCCTCTTTTTTCGTAACATCCAGCAGTGAGGACTAAACTCTTTCTACAGGAGAGTGTAAACTATCTCTTCATGTGAGTAATAGAGGATAATGAATTGAATTAAAGTTGTATAAATAGAATGCAGGTGTGGATCATTCTTAGAATGCATTGCAATCGTTGTCACTTACTATACTCAAATGCATAGGTACAACATTTCATAGTATAGTACCTACCTATTTTTCTGTCATGATTCATAAAATGCTCCTCATTTTGATGATTCATTGTGAATGTGTGTGTTTTATTTCTAAGAATTTGTTTCAGAAGTAAAACAAATACGAATTATAATTATCTAAATTGCGATAAGAGAGAAAATCTTTTTTTCATAGTATAATTTTTTACGCTACCTACTTAAATTGAATAATAATATATTAAGTAAAATATAATAATTAAAATAAAATAAAATAATTGAAATAAAAGATATAAATAAACTAAAAGATATCAATTAATATATAAAGATATTAATTAAAATAGAAGATATTGAAATAAATAAATATAAAAATATTATATAAAATAAAAATATTAAATTTAAAAGAATATATTTAATTGAGTAAAACATATTTAATTGAATGAAAAAATTTAATTAAATAAATTTAATAATAAAACTTATTCAATTAAATTAAACTTATTTAAATAAATAAAACTTATTTAATTAAATAAAACTTATTTAATTAAATAAAACTTATTTAATTAATTAAAACTTATTTAATTAATTAAAACTTATTTAATTAATTAAAACATATATAAGCATATTAAATTGAATAAAAAATATCAGGATCATTCCAAACTAAGATGCACAGCTCTATATGCGTTCCATGATTGTTGTTGGTGACAATTCATGTAGGTACACTAAAATACACACAAATTAGAATAGATAAGGTACCTATATGCACTTTATTATGTTTATTACCATTTCTGTTAAATATAAATATACATAAAATTATGATTATATCCCAAGTACATGCTATGAATAGTATAAAAATTTATATTATAGGGCATTCCCTGAGTTATCGAAATGATCTACATTTTCGAGCATATAAGAAAAATACATAATAATTAAAAAATCTTGTTTTTGATGTAAAAATTTTGTCTCTAAAAAAATTATTTTAATGAATCGTTAAATCATATACTTATCTTTACATGATCGAAAATATGGAACCGATCGATAAATCAGAACTTCCCCTACATCTTATTTACTTTATTAGTTGTCTAGATGTTTATCAGTGCCTCTAACATGTTTGTATCATGTTTTGGACCTCATTAAACTCTAGAGTTAATTGAGAGATACTCTTCTCAGGGAGGAAGAAAAGCTACTCTGTGCTATCAGAACATCATAACTCGGAGTAGGGTAAGTTACGAATTATCAGTCAGTACTACATCTTCGGTCATATAAGAAAAAACAAAAGAGATATATAACATATTTCACTATTTTTATATTCAAAATGAAAATAAATAATGAAAATTAAAAACAGTGTTTAACTTTTAAACAGAAAGTAAATGCTATATATTCAGCAATGTTTCAACACTGTTCTTTACTTTATCTATTTCTACATCAGTAACTATAATGCCCTTAACTTTAAGCTGACTATTTATAGTCAATAAAGCATCTCTACATAAAGTGCCTGAGTAACTATCAGCTGCGTGTAAGGTGTACCAGACACTTCTTTATTTAAATAATTACCTCTCTCGTGTACTTTACTTACCTAATTATCTCTTTTCTCTACTATATATCAGAGCGCTTTCCCATTTAATACCTATAATACTCTCCCATGATTTACCCACTAAATTACCGCCCATAAATACGCCATAAATTGGAGCCTATTATCATATGCTTGATAAGAAGCAATAGGTAGGCATGGTAAATAGGGTATTGCCTATTTACAGGGTATTGCCTATTTACAGGGTATTGCCTATTTACAGGGTATAGCCTATTTACAGGGTATAGCCTATTTACAGGGTATAGCCTATTTACAGGGTATTGCCTATTTACAGGGTATAGCCTATTTACAGGGTATTGCCTATTTACAGGGTATTGCCTATTTACAGGGTATTGCCTATTTACAGGGTATTGCCTATTTACAGGGTATTGCCTATTTACAGGGTATAGCCTATTTACAGGGTATTGCCTATTTACAGGGTATTGCCTATTTACAGGGTATTGCCTATTTACAGGGTATAGCCTATTTACAGGGTATTGCCTATTTACAGGGTATAGCCTATTTACAGGGTATTGCCTATTTACAGGGTATTGCCTATTTACAGGGTATTGCCTATTTACAGGGTATTGCCTATTTACAGGGTATTGCCTATTTACAGGGTATTGCCTATTTACAGGGTATTGCCTATTTACAGGGTATTGCCTATTTACAGGGTATTGCCTATTTACAGGGTATTGCCTATTTACAGGGTATTGCCTATTTACAGGGTATTGCCTATTTACTGGGTATTGCCTATTTACAGGGTATTGCCCACTATAAGTAGCATTTTCACTATAAGTAGCATTTTCACTATAAGTAGCATTTTCACAATAAGTAGCATTTTCACTATAAGTAGCATTTTCACTATAAGTAGCATTTTCACTATAAGTAGCATTTTCACTATAAGTAGCATTTTCACTATAAGTAGCATTTTCACTATAAGTAGCATTCTCACTATAAGTAGCATTCTCACTATAAGTAGTAGCATTCTCACTATAAGTAGCATTCTCACTATAAGTAGCATTCTCACTATAAGTAGCATTCTCACTATAAGTAGCATTTTCACTATAAGTAGCATTTTCACTATAAGTAGCATTTTCACTATAAGTAGCATTCTCACTATAAGTAGCATTCTCACTATAAGTAGCATTCTCACTATGAGTAGCATTCTCACTATAAGTAGCATTCTCACTATAAGTAGCATTCTCACTATAAGTAGCATTCTCACTATAAGTAGCATTTTCACTATAAGTAGCATTCTCACTATAAGTAGCATTCTCACTATAAGTAGCATTCTCACTATAAGTAGCATTCTCACTATAAGTAGCATTCTCACTATAAGTAGCATTCTCACAATAAGTAGCATTCTCACTATAAGTAGCATTCTCACTATAAGTAGCATTCTCACTATAAGTAGCATTCTCACAATAAGTAGCATTCTCACTATAAGTAGCATTCTCACTATAAGTAGCATTCTCACTATAAGTAGCATTCCCATGTTTTTTGGCATATCCTCTTTTTCAGTGCCGCCCATTCTGCTATAGGCGGGCTTTACCCGCTCTGATCGCAGAGCTGATATCGTCAGTTTGATGAGCTTAGACCGCTGATAGACGGGCCCTTTTTCCTATCAATATATGTAGTCTGGATTGAGCTTAACAATCAGCATCTAAATCACCCATTGCATTCCTTATAGACAGTTTCTAACGTTCGTAGGTGACTTTGAGCCACTTTCCTTTCGGACTGCTTCTTCCAGTCTCTTGTACTTAATTTCCTTTTGATGTCAGCGATATGGCTTCGAGTTGTAAAAGCAGACGACAAGCCCTCCTGATAATATATTTTATCGAGAAATAATCTTTTGAATACTAAAATATTTATAGTATAATTTTCTAATAATTTCAACATTAGATAATTTAAGATTTAGATTAACTCTATGCTAAATTATTATTGATTAACTATTGTATAAATAATCACAGTAGATGATATTTTTCTATCTGATATCGTTAACGTATCGTCGTGTAACTTATTCTCGTTGATAATTTGTTTTACTACCTAATATACATAGTTCTGATTCGAAAATTGACGATAACCGATTTTTATTTCCCGATTTTGTAGCTATATCTTATATTTACATTTGATAACGAATTGTCACTAGGAATAGGAAGATATTATTAATGGTATTAATTTAATGGTATTAATTCAATGGTAGTAATTTAATGGTAGTAATTCAATGGTAGTAATCTAATGGTTACTGTTAACGTACTCCTGTACGGCCTAAGGAAACTAGCGACTTTAACGACCGGTAAATACATGCCGAAAACAAATAGACGTAATTTACCGTAAAATATTATTCCGGTGAAATATTTTCCTACTTCCAGCTCGGATTTGCAATAATAAATACTGAAGATTATACATGACTATTGATGATTTAAAGAGATATGACATGTAATTTATAATTTACTCGAAATTATTTGAACAATTTTGATATTTTATATGGTTCAATCTTTTTGTAAATTCTATTAAAAAAATGAAGAAAAAAGACGAAATAATGAAATAAATTAATTATAGATTCAAATATAGGATTATACTTGATGTAAATTAAAATTTGTAATTCAATTATTGTACACATTATTATAAGCTAAGAGTAACTAAATGAAAATGCATACACAATATACAATGATATTGTAAATGTAAATGTAAATACACAATGTACAGTACTTTTATATGTAAATACGCAATGTACAATACTTTTCCATATGTAAATACGCAATGTACAATACTTTTCCATATGTAAATACGCAATGTACAATACTTTTCCATATGTAAATACGCAATGTACAATACTTTTCCATATGTAAATACGCAATGTACAATACTTTTCCATATGTAAATACGCAATGTACAATACTTTTATATGTAAATACACAATGTACAATACTTTTCCATATGTAAATAAGCAATGTACAATACTTTTCCATATGTAAATACGCAATGTACAATACTTTTCCATATGTAAATACGCAATGTACAATATTTTCCATATGTAAATACACAATGTACAATACTTTTCCATATGTAAATATGCAATGTACAGTACTTTTATATGTAAATACACAATGTACAATACTTTTCCATATGTAAATACGCAATGTACAATACTTTTCCATATGTAAATACGCAATGTACAATATTTTCCATATGTAAATACACAATGTCTGCTACTTTTCATCTGTCGTCTTTAATCTTTTTCATCTCTCTATATTTTTTCCATCCATCAGAGCATTAGGTTATTAGTGCGAGGAATTTAACCCTTAGGCTATTTAGGTTGTCGTGACTCTTCTAACCCTGTTGTGACTACTTAGCTAACCCTACTGCTGACCATTTCAACCTGCTAACCCTCTTAGTAATTGCTACTTAACCCTCTACAACAAGTTCAACATTTAACCCTGATTCTGTTTCTTCTTCCTCCTTTATCTGCTTCCCTTATCCCTGAAACCTACCCCATTTAAACTTATACCCTACAAAAATCTGATGTAACCCTGATATTCACAATGTAACCCTGTTATAACCCTGTTATTCACAATGTAACCCTGTTGTATTCCTTTTGATTAAGATGTAACCCGTTTATGGATAAGGATAAGTATATTTATTGATAAACACAATGCAAGCTGAAATGAATAAAAATAAAATGGAAGTAAATCAAGACCGAAAATGTATCCACTGCTATTGATTAATTAATCATTAATTAATCAACGATATCTATGGTACCTATATATTATGCATTTTATCGTAGAATAATGTAGAATCTTTCAGTGGATACACTTTTTGGTAGCCCACTGTACAAACTCTACTATGGGATGAGATTTTTTCTGGCATTATAACTTTAGTAACACCAACTAATTAAAGAAGAGAAACACTGACTTATATGAAAAGATATGCACTTAATAAAAAAAGAAAAAAATGATTATTTAAGAAAATGAAACGATAAGAATGATAAACGATAAACGATAAGAATGATAAACGATAAGAATGATAAACGATAAGAATGATAAACGATAGGAATGATAAACGATAAGAAATAAGAATGATAAATGATAAGAATGATAAACGATAAACGATAAGAATGATAAACGATAAGAATGATAAACGATAAGAATGATAAACGATAGGAATGATAAACGATAAGAAATAAGAATGATAAATGATAAGAATGATAAATGATAAGAATGATAAACGATAAGAATGATAAACGATAAACGATAAGAATGATAAACGATAAACGATAAGAATGATAAACGATAAACGATAAGAATGATAAACGATAAACGATAAGAATGATAAACGATAAACGATAAGAATGATAAACGATAAGAATGATAAATGATAAACGATAAGAATGATAAATGATAAACGATAAGAATGATAAACGATAAGAATGATAAACGATAAACGATAAGAATGATAAACGATAAGAATGATAAACGATAAACGATAAGAATGATAAATGATAAACGATAAGAATGATAAATGATAAACGATAAGAATGATAAATGATAAACGATAAGAATGATAAATGATAAACTATAAGAATGATAAATGATAAACTATAAGAATGATAAATGATAAACGATAAGAATGATAATCGATAAGAATGAAACGATAAGAAATAAGAATGATAAACGATAAGAAATAAGAATGATAAATGATAAGAAATAAGAATGAAACGATAAGAAATAAGAATGATAAACGATAAGAAATAAGAATGATAAATGATAAACTATAAGAATGATAAATGATAAACTATAAGAATGATAAATGATAAACGATAAGAATGATAATCGATAAGAATGAAACGATAAGAAATAAGAATGATAAACGATAAGAAATAAGAATGATAAATGATAAGAATGGTAAACGATAAGAATGATAAATAATAAACGATAAGAATGATAAATCAATGCTTATAAGATAATTGCAATAACGTTGATAAAAAGATTATATATTTAAGTATATAATATCCATGCTGATATTATTTTCTTTACTTTACATCCACATCTTCTCTATTTATATATTCTTTATTGATATTGCAGATATACATTAGGTATACAAAGACTCAATGAGCTTAATAGGGTGCACCTGATTGTGAACTTCCTTAGGTACACTGTGTACCTTGTGATGGTACACTGTGTACCTTGCTATGGTACACTGTGTACCTTGCTATGGTACACACTGTACCTTGCTATGGTACACTGTGTACCTTGCTATGGTACACTGTGTACCTTGCTATGGTACACTGTGTACCTTGTGATGGTACACTGTGTACCTTGCAATGGTACACTGTGTACCTTGTAATGGTACACTGTGTACCTTGTAATGGTACACTGTGTACCTTGCTATGGTACACTGTGTACCTTGTAATGGTACACTGTGTACCTTGCTATGGTACACTGTGTACCTTGCTATGGTACACTGTGTACCTTGTAATGGTACACTGTGTACCTTGTAATGGTACACAGTGTACCTTGTAATGGTACACTGTGTACCTTGCTATGGTACACTGTGTACCTTGTGATGGTACACTGTGTACCATGCTATGGTACACTGTGTACCTTGTGATGGTACACTGTGTACCTTGCTATGGTACACTGTGTACCTTGTAATGGTACACTGTGTACCTTGTGATGGTACACTGTGTACCTTGTAATGGTACACTGTGTACCTTGTAATGGTACACTGTGTACCTTGCTATGGTACACTGTGTACCTTGTGATGGTACACTGTGTACCTTGCTATGGTACACTGTGTACCTTGTAATGGTACACTGTGTACCTTGTGATGGTACACTGTGTACCTTGTAATGGTACACTGTGTACCTTGCTATGGCACACTGTGTACCTTGTGATGGTACACTGTGTACCTTGCTATGGTACACTGTGTACCTTGTGATGGTACACTGTGTACCTTGCTATGGTACACTGTGTACCTTGTAATGGTACACTGTGTACCTTGTGATGGTACACTGTGTACCTTGTAATGGTACACTGTGTACCTTGTAATGGTACACAGTGTACCTTGCTATGGTACACTGTGTACCTTGCTATGGTACACTGTGTACCTTGCTATGGTACACTGTGTACCTTGTAATGGTACACTGTGTACCTTGCTATGGTACACTGTGTACCTTGTAATGGTACACAGTGTACCTTGTAATGGTACACAGTGTACCTTGTAATGGTACACTGTGTACCTACCACTGCAGTGTACCTACTACATATTACTACAATTGTGAAGAAGAGGCATAGTGTCATATCTTAACCCTTCACTGCGTGGTGTGCCGTTTGTGGTACAATTCGAAGAATATGAAAATTAAGCCAAATAATGTAATTTCACAACATATCTAAATATGTTTATCATCCTCACTTTCAAATCAATTTAATTATGTTATTTAGTATTGAAGGTAAAAGAATGTTAGAATAAATATAGATTGTTAAGTAACTCTATTTAAAGGATGTGCATTGATTCATATTCAATGTAAAGTGCATTTTCCTTCAGGGTAGCAGATAAACTTTGTAATTAATTTCTAACTCTGTACTTTAGCTGTAAAGTTATTCTCATGACTTTGTTTGAATGTTAACAGTTTATTAAGTTTATTGTAACGAATAAACAGCGTTATTGTAAAATAACATATAAGTGAAATGAATAATTTTGATTTTGATTACTATTTACTCGTTTTAATAATTTGTATTGACTGTAAATAGATATTGTATGAATGTTCTTCACCGTAAGAGTTCATCCCTAGTGGAATATTATTTGTATTGACTATAAATAGATATTGTATGAATGTTCTTCACCGTAAGAGTTCATCCCTAGTGGAATATTATTTGTATTGACTATAAATAGATATTGTTTGAATGTTCTTCACCGTAAGAGTTCATCCCTAGTGGAATATTATTTGTATTGACTGTAAATAGATATTGTATGAATGTTCTTCACCGTAAGAGTTCATCCCTAGTGAAATATTATTTGCATTGACTGTAAATAGATATTGTATGAATGTTCTTCACCGTAAGTGTTCATCCCTAGTGGAATATTATTTGTATTGACTGTAAATAGATATTGTATGAATGTTCTTCACCGTAAGAGTTCATCCCTAGTGGAATATTATTTGTATTGACTGTAAATAGATATTGTATGAATGTTCTTCACCGTAAGAGTTCATCCCTAGTAGAATATTATTTGTATTGACTGTTAATAGATATTGTATGAATGTTCTTCACCGTAAGAGTTCATCCCTAGTGGAATATTATTTGTATTGACTGTAAATAGATATTGTATGAATGTTCTTCACCGTAAGAGTTCATCCCTAGTGGAATATTATTTGCATTGACTGTAAATAGATATTGTATGAATGTTCTTCACCGTAAGAGTTCATCCCTAGTGGAATATTATTTGTATTGACTGTGAATAGATATTGTGTGAATGTTCTTCACCGTAAGAGTTCATCCCTAGTGGAATATTATTTGTATTGACTGTAAATAGATATTGTATGAATGTTCTTCACCGTAAGAGTTCATCCCTAGTGAAATATTATTTGTATTGACTGTAAATAGATATTGTATGAATGTTCTTCACCGTAAGAGTTCATCCCTAGTGGAATATTATTTGTATTGACTGTAAATAGATATTGTATGAATGTTCTTCACCGTAAGAGTTCATCCCTACTGGAATATTATTTGTATTCTCTTGCAGAGACGATAACTTTTTATAAATATTTTTGACTTTTATATAAAGATATGTGACATCGATTCTGAAATTTCTGTTCATTTTAAATGTCTAAATTAATTTTATCACAAATTTCTTCCATAAAAAGATTAGT
This sequence comes from Caprella mutica, assembly GCA_947561585.1. NCBI lineage: Eukaryota > Metazoa > Arthropoda > Malacostraca > Amphipoda > Caprellidae > Caprella > Caprella mutica. Next base: position 293,159 of record CANNZV010000505.1, on the reverse strand, counting down.
TTTAAAAGAATGTTAAAATATTATCTATTTATTTAAATCAATTAACATTAGAAAATATTTCATGTATAATATATTCAAATAATCTATTCATACAACTATAATAAAACATTTAAATTCGTTAAAAAAATTATAAGATGTATTTTCATTTTAGTTCAAATTTAATGCAATGTCTATGACCAATTAATTATAAAATATATATTTCAAATTATTCCTAAAATTTAACTGCATAATTATTTTCTAATTAGCTACCATAGTAACTCCTTTCTACTCACATGTGAGTAGTTCTCTATGGGTATTTAATGCACGGCAATATAAATCAAAGTAAAGCATTATAAATTACGCCCCTCAGTACATAGACGTATAGCTCTACTTTTTAGCATATCAAGCTACGCCCAAAACAAAAAAATGCATACGCTTTCTTCGGTGTCGCCATTGACGCTAAACTATTTGTGACTGACTGTGCTCTACAATGGAATACTTTGTTCATTGTTCTGTTACTTAGTAAATAGTAAGGCTCTTAAAAGGAATACGTTGTTATTATACTTAGTGAATACTTATGAATTTTATTTCAAATACCACTATTCAAAGAAGAGAAATGGTACAGTTTAATGTTTTCAACCATATACTGTGCTTTTTATTTACCACTATCGGTAGTTGTTTTAACCCTTCACTGTGCACTTCAATTACAACTATTGGTAGTTGTTTTAACTCTTCACTGTGCTTTTTATTTACAACTATTGGTGGTTGTTTTAACTCTTCACTGTGCTTTTTATTTACAACTATTGGTGGTTGTTTTAACTCTTCACTGTGCACTTTATTTACAACGATTGGTGCATGGTTGTTTTAACTCTTCACTGTGCTTTTTATTTACAACTATTGGTGGTTGTTTTTACAAGAAGTTGGTTTAATTGTTTGTTACCATCTTTATTGGTAATTCTTTATCCAAATATATTATGTGTGATCCATTCTATTTTTGGACAACTTTTTTCATTATTATTTTACAACCTACCTATCAATGTGCTGATAGTACCTACCTATCAATGTGCTGATAGTAACAAACTATCAATGTGCTGATAGTAACAAACTATCAATGTGCTGATATTAACAAACTATCAATGTGCTGATAGTAACAAACTATCAATGTGCTGATAGTACCTACCTATCAATGTGCTGATAGTACCTACCTATCAATGTGCTGATAGTAACAAACTATCAATGTGCTGATAGTACCTACCTATCAATGTGCTGATAGTAACAAACTATCAATGTGCTGATAGTAACAAACTATCAATGTGCTGATAGTACCTACCTATCAATGTGCTGATAGTACCTACCTATCAATGTGCTGATAGTAACAAACTATCAATGTGCTGATAGTAACAAACTATCAATGTGCTGATAGTAACAAACTATCAATGTGCTGATAGTACCTACCTATCAATGTGCTGATAGTACCTACCTATCAATGTGCTGATAGTAACAAACTATCAATAAGCTGATAGTACCTACCTATCAATGTGCTGATAGTAACAAACTATCAATGTGCTGATAGTACCTACCTATCAATGTGCTGATAGTACCTACCTATCAATGTGCTGATAGTACCTACCTATCAATGTGCTGATAGTACCTACCTATCAATGTGCTGATAGTACCTACCTATCAATGTGCTGATAGTAACAAACTATCAATGTGCTGATAGTAACAAACTATCAATGTGCTGATAGTAACAAACTATCAATGTGCTGATAGTACCTACCTATCAATGTGCTGATAGTACCTACCTATCAATGTGCTGATAGTAACAAACTATCAATGTACTGATAGTAACAAACTATCAATGTGCTGATAGTACCTACCTATCAATGTGCTGATAGTACCTACCTATCAATGTGCTGATAGTAACAAACTATCAATGTGCTGATAGTAACAAACTATCAATGTGCTGATAGTACCTACCTATCAATGTGCTGATAGTACCTACCTATCAATGTGCTGATAGTAACAAACTATCAATGTGCTGATAGTACCTACCTATCAATGTGCTGATAGTAACAAACTATCAATGTGCTGATAGTAACAAACTATCAATGTGCTGATAGTAACAAACTATCAATGTGCTGATAGTACCTACCTATCAATGTGCTGATAGTAACAAACTATCAATGTGCTGATAGTAACAAACTATCAATGTGCTGATAGTACCTACCTATCAATGTGCTGATAGTACCTACCTATCAATGTGCTGATAGTAACAAACTATCAATGTGCTGATAGTACCTACCTATCAATGTGCTGATAGTAACAAACTATCAATGTGCTGATAGTAACAAACTATCAATGTGCTGATAGTACCTACCTATCAATGTGCTGATAGTACCTACCTATCAATGTGCTGATAGTAACAAACTATCAATGTGCTGATAGTAACAAACTATCAATGTGCTGATAGTACCTACCTATCAATGTGCTGATAGTACCTACCTATCAATGTGCTGATAGTAACAAACTATCAATGTGCTGATAGTAACAAACTATCAATGTGCTGATAGTAACAAACTATCAATGTACTGATAGTACCTACCTATCAATGTGCTGATAGTACATACCTATCAATGTGCTGATAGTACCTACCTATCAATGTGCTGATAGTAACAAACTATCAATAAGCTGATAGTACCTACCTATCAATGTGCTGATAGTAACAAACTATCAATGTGCTGATAGTACCTACCTATCAATGTGCTGATAGTACCTACCTATCAATGTGCTGATAGTACCTACCTATCAATGTGCTGATAGTACCTACCTATCAATGTGCTGATAGTACCTACCTATCAATGTGCTGATAGTAACAAACTATCAATGTGCTGATAGTAACAAACTATCAATGTGCTGATAGTAACAAACTATCAATGTGCTGATAGTACCTACCTATCAATGTGCTGATAGTACCTACCTATCAATGTGCTGATAGTAACAAACTATCAATGTACTGATAGTAACAAACTATCAATGTGCTGATAGTACCTACCTATCAATGTGCTGATAGTACCTACCTATCAATGTGCTGATAGTACCTACCTATCAATGTGCTGATAGTAACAAACTATCAATGTGCTGATAGTAACAAACTATCAATGTGCTGATAGTAACAAACTATCAATGTGCTGATAGTACCTACCTATCAATGTGCTGATAGTACCTACCTATCAATGTGCTGATAGTACCTACCTATCAATGTGCTGATAGTACCTACCTATCAATGTGCTGATAGTACCTACCTATCAATGTGCTGATAGTACCTACCTATCAATGTGCTGATAGTACCTACCTATCAATGTGCTGATAGTAACAAACTATCAATGTGCTGATAGTAACAAACTATCAATGTGCTGATAGTAACAAACTATCAATGTGCTGATAGTAACAAACTATCAATGTGCTGATAGTGCCTACCTATCAATGTGCTGATAGTACCTACCTATCAATGTGCTGATAGTACCTACCTATCAATGTGCTGATAGTAACAAACTATCAATGTGCTGATAGTACCTACCTATCAATGTGCTGATAGTAACAAACTATCAATGTGCTGATAGTAACAAACTATCAATGTGCTGATAGTAACAAACTATCAATGTGCTGATAGTAACAAACTATCAATGTGCTGATAGTACCTACCTATCAATGTGCTGATAGTAACAAACTATCAATGTGCTGATAGTAACAAACTATCAATGTGCTGATAGTAACAAACTATCAATGTGCTGATAGTAACAAACTATCAATGTGCTGATAGTAACAAACTATCAATGTGCTGATAGTACCTACCTATCAATGTGCTGATAGTAACAAACTATCAATGTGCTGATAGTACCTACCTATCAATGTGCTGATAGTACCTACCTATTAATGTGCTGATAGTACCTACCTATCAATGTACTGATAGTACCAACCTATTAATGTGCTGTCCCATTGTGTCCCCTTCTTATTAGTCCAATGACCGGACAAGTGCCTGGACACATGGACACAGTGTGACCCATTAGTGTGTCCTATAAGGAAATGTGTAGCGCTTGTAAGTCCTCTTTATCGCTCTCTCGCTTCTCGGTAGCGTTTGGGTGGAGTCGGTACAAGGGATTCCAGCGCTAGGGACCACTCACCCCGCAGACAATTGGTCCAATTCAGGTGACAGATGTCAGTTTGGGGTTAGAGGGAATTTATATTAAATATTGAACACTTTTTGTGCTTTTGTATGCAATGTATTTGAACATTATATTTTTTTAAATTGTAATATAATTTTTTTATGTTATTTTCATTTTCTGTGTTTTGGAATCATAAAATATTTTAGAACAATGATGTAATTTTGAACTTATATGACGGATAATAGTATTTTGTTCTTCAGAACCAAGCCACTTATTACGACCAACTGTCACATTTAGCAATCGAGCAGCTCAATGTGATCAATAATTTATTGCAATAAACTGTTTATAACGACCAAGAATTTGCCTATAAGCCGTTTATTACGACCAAGAATTTGCCTATAAGCCATTTATTACGACCATAATATATAACCAATAAAACCGAGTATTAAGTAACAATTTCAAAGAATTAGATATCGTATGAAAATTCTAACAGGTGATTATTAAAAAGCGCATCAAAATATATAATATCGAGTTAAATTCAGCAGTGAACATATTTTAATATTCATATTTTGATGCGAATTATTAATAATAAGTTAATACCCTATTGCAATTCTGATCCGGTACATCACTCTCATTTGGTAACTGACACTTTACCCTATCCTTTCTTTCTTTTTGTCCATCTGACAACCTAATGGGACTGACTGGGTCAAACCAGAGGCAATTTGCCGCCTTGATGTAACTGATCTTATTTTGATGATGTTTATTTTCGAAGAAGATGGTCAGGTGAATTACTGAGTATGAGAAATACTAAACAAAGATAATTTAATGGTATTAGATGCTTTTAAAAGGGGAAATTGAATAACTAATCTAATAGATAATGATCTTTGAACCTCTTAAATGACCCTTTTAAGCCAAACAATAACCCCCAAAGGGTTGACTCCCCGTGGATTCAAGAACAACCTAAATTAACTAATAGGTACCCAGAGAAAAAGTTATGGTGGGGCCATAGAAGATTATCCTCTCTTAATCTTCTATTGCATGCGTCACCAAGCATAAGTTTCTCTGGGGGTAGCCAGTGGATACCCATTAAGCATGTGGATACCTATTAAGCCAGTGGATACCCCTTAAGCATGTGGATACCCCTTAAGCATGTGGATACCCCTTAAGCATGTGGATACCCCTTAAGCATGTGGATACCCCTTAAGCCAGTGGATACCCCTTAAGCATGTGGATACCCCTTAAGCATGTGGATACCTCTTAAGCCATTGGATACCCCTTACGCATGTGGATACCCCTTACGCATGTGGATACCCCTTAAGCATGTGGATACCCCTTAAGCATGTGGATACCCCTTAAGCATGTGGATACCCCTTAAGCATGTGGATACCCCTTAAGCATGTGGATACCCCTTAAGCATGTGGATACCCATTAAGCATGTGGATACCCCTTAAGCATGTGGATACCCCTTAAGCATGTGGATACCTCTTAAGCCAGTGGATACCCATTAAGCATGTGGATACCCCTTAAGCATGTGGATACCTCTTAAGCCAGTGGATACCCCTCAAGCCAGTGGATACCCCTTAAGCATGTGGATACCTCTTTAGCATTTCACAGCTTCCTAAGGGGTGTATCCCTGACTCAGTAATTTGATAATTAACCACCGTTCACACGGAGATTTAATCGGCATGAGTTAGGAGGTAAATTCCAGGTTATATTTCCTCTATCAAACAGAGAGTGTATAGATTCACTTGAATTACTTGCCCATATCATTAAAAGAAATTATATTAGTATTGAAATGAGTGAAAAGTATGTTTTTAATACTTATATAAGGGCTTGAACCTTATTTTACACCATGTTTTAATTGTATATTTGTATTTATTTTAGTTCAATAAAGATGTTTCAAAGGTAAAAAAGTTACAGAACTGCTTTCAAAGTGAATAATAAAAGTCAAGGAATAGCAAAATAATTCGTCTGTGGAAGAACATACAAATAATATTCCACTAGGGATCGAGACCTATCATTGTGAAGAATATTCATACAATATCTATTCACAGTCAAAACAAATTATTTGAATGTATATATTATATAATAATGAAGTGACAAATTCATCCTCCACATTCTAGATAATCATTTATACAATTAAATACTATACATCCACTGTAAAAATATATTGTAAAGGTTTTCCACCGTATTAATTGATCTGTTAAGGGCCGTACACACGTAGGATTTTTTAAGTCTTTCCACCAGACTTTTTGCTTAGCTCCTCCTACTTTTTCCACGAGAATATTAATAATAATTATATATATTTTTTTATATTCTCGTGGAAAAAGTAGGAGGAGCTAAGCAAAAAGTCTGGTGGAAAGACTTAAAAACCCTACGTGTGTACGGCCCTTTACCCGGTTGCACAGGGTTAATGTATTAGTTCATTCATTGCCCGGTTGCACAGGGTTAAAGTATTAGTTCATCCATTGCCCGGTTGCACAGGGTTAAAGTATTAGTTCATCCATTGCCCGGTTGCACAGGGTTAAAGTATTAGTTCATCCATTGCCCGGTTGCACAGGGTTAAAGTATTAGTTCATCCATTGCCCGGTTGCTCAGGGTTAAAGTATTAGTTCATCCATTGCCCGGTTGCACAGGGTTAAAGTATTAGTTCATCCATTGCCCGGTTGCACAGGGTTAAAGTATTAGTTCATCCATTGCCCGGTTGCTCAGGGTTAAAGTATTAGTTCATCCATTGCCCGGTTGCACAGGGTTAAAGTATTAGTTCATCCATTGCCCGGTTGCTCAGGGTTAAAGTATTAGTTCATCCATTGCCCGGTTGCACAGGGTTAAAGTATTAGTTCACCCATTGCCCGGTTGCACAGGGTTAAACGCTGAGTTGGTTGTGTAGTCGCATGGAAATTAGCCAACCCATTCATCATATCGTGGCAGAAGATCAGCCCAATCCATTCGACTTAACTAATTAGGGTAACTCTTTGACTGTTATATTCTATATACTATATGTGATATATACTCTTATTCTTATATACCAATTAGGGTAACTCTTTGACTGTTATATTCTATATACTATATGTGATATATACTCTTATGCTTATAGAGTAATTAGGGTAACTCTTTAACTGTTATATTCTATATACTATTGGTGTTATATACTCTTATACTTTACAGTAATTAGGGTAACTCTTTGACTAGAGAGATAACCATTCGGCTGTCAATTAATTTTGCATCTGAGACAGAGATTGAATGGTAAGAAACTGTAGAATGATTGACTAGTGTATTGACTAGTGTATTGACTAGTGTTTTGACTAGTATATTGACTAGTGTATTGACTAGTATAGTGACTAGTGTATTGACTAGTGTATTGACTAGTGTATTGACTAGTGTATTGACTAGTGTATTGACTAGTGTATTGACTAGTGTAATGACTAGTGTATTGACTAGTTTAATGATGAGATTCTTTTTATTATTTATTATCCAATGTTATTTATATTTTATCTATTTTTTTTAATACGAATGAAAACTTTGATGATTTCATACAAATAGTGTCTACAATATTATAGCTAGTATTCAAATTATATAATTAAAAGTTAATTTTATATTCAATTGTTTTATTCTTTACGATTTAAATTGCAAAACAACCATTAATTTTTTGGGTGAAGTCTGAATTATCGCACGGTTTCACGTTTACGTTCATGTAAGAAAGAAATGTATATTAATAATTATTCAATTGTTATTTTAATTGGTATCCATGATACCTGCAGGTATCATGGATACCAATTTTAATGAAAGTAATAATAATTTTTTTTTCTCACATGATCGATAATGTAGAACTGTCCGATAATTAGGAACCTACCCTAAGTTAACAGCATAGATACTAAGGCTAAAAGTGCAATTTAAGTGTTGATGTGTCAGTTAGCCATCATTGCTTATGTCCATCACCTCTCCATATCTCTCCATCTTCTCTCCATATCTCTCCATCTTCTTGACGTTCTCTCCATCTTCTGGCCGATACTGTCCAATATTGTAACACTAGCCAAATTTAGCATCCTTTCATTGTCAGGAATTAATATCCCATTAAAAAGATAAGTGCTTAGGTTTATCTCAATGCTATCTATTTTATTAATAAGTTGGTATAGTAGCTTTGTAGTTATAGTATTTTATCTTAAATCAATCTCGGAATAAGATTTTAAATAAACAAACTATCTTATTACATATAAAATAATTGAAATTTATTATAAATAGAAACTCCATTTTTATTTCTTACGTTCATGTGAATATATTATATAGTCTTTTATAAAAATTCAAAATATTTGTAATCATAAAGAAATATTTGTAACACAAATATTATAGCCTATTTAATTCACATGTGAATAATTTCAAGAAATAATTTTAATGGATAACAAAATTTTTTACTAACTAATAAATATTCCGTAATTAAAATAAAAATCATAACACAGATAGAAAGTTATTGGTGTGTCACATAATATTGAATACAGACCTTCCTAATCTTTTATAGCCCCACCATAACTTTCTCTTTGGGTAATTTTTTTTTTACATTTTCAATAAAATTCTCCTTTTCAGATCCGACTGTAGAAAAAATGGCATCCCTCAATTGCTTCGTAGCAGTAGTCTGCTTTCTCCTGTTCACTCTAACAGGTAAGTGTTATTATTAACAGGTAAGTGTTATTATTAACAGTTAAGTGCTACATTATACACTAAATATCCTTTTAAGGCAACTAAAATATATACTGGGTAGCTAGGTACTAAATTTCTAAAAAATATTTTCACTTCTTATAACAACCTATTTTATAAAAATTATTTTTCATTTTCATATTTTTTATTGTATTGATAGAGAGAAAGTTATGGTGGGGCCATAGAAGATTAGGGTGGTTCAATCTTCTATGTCCCCACCTTAACTTTTTTGCAGGTTCACTATGTACAGTTGACATGTAACAGTTTCACACCTCTAACTGTCTGTCAAATAGAAGCAGTTTATCAGTGTCCAGCCTCTATGCAAATAGATCTCTTCTATTTTGCCTCTATGCAAATAGACCACTTCTCTTTTTAAGCAGATAGATCACTACTGTTTTGTCTCTAGAAGGACTGACAGGTGATGCATTCCTCCGCCTAAGATAAGCAACTGATAAGCAATCAATTAAATTTCAGGTACATGGAATAGGACTTTGCTTCACCATTAATATTGTAATTAGCCTCTGTACTGCGATATGAAATGGCGTCAGAAAAGTAAATCATTATGCTATTGATATTTGAAATATGTAAATTTATTTAATCAATTTATTAAAATTTTCATAATTTTATTTAATTTTATTGATCAAAATTAGTGAATTGATTTAAAATTTAATTTAATTAAAAATTTGTAATGTAATTTATTGAAATTGAAATTAATTTATTTTATTAAAATTCAATTTTATGATTGATAAAAATTCAATTAAATTATCTTTAATTAATATTTCGATTTTTTTTTTGTTGATGCTTGTTTAATTCGTAATTAATAAATCGATTATTTATTAAACAAAAATTTCTACACAAATACAAAAAAAAGTAGAAATATAATGATGAATATTATAAAATTATTGATTATATTTTTTATTAATTATAATTAATTAATTTTAGTATTAAAACTATTACATATGATGATCACATTTTTTTAATTACTCTTCGTGATTGAAACCACTTTCCTTTCTGACTGCTACTTCGAGTCCCTTGTATTATATACAGTAGAACTCCTCTATAATGAACTCTTGTATAGTGAAACATCCTGATTATGAACAAACCTCTGTGTTAACATATTTAGTTTAGTCTGCCACAAGTAGCTATTAGTTTTCTATGCATTTCTACATAGTAAATGAAATACGTTGCTATAATGAATTTATTTTAAAATATTTAGGGTAGTCTACCTTGAAAAGGCCAGTTTTCTATTCATTTCTCACACCCTCTATAGTGAAGTAGCTAAATCCTTTATAGTGAACTAGGTAAAGTTCACAATAGAGAAGTTGTACCATATTTAATTGTACATACTAATGTTGTAACATTTCACAGGTAGCACAGATGGTTCCGTGGAAAGTGACTTGCGGGCAAAATTGTTCCGCAATCACGACAGTATTTCCCTGCCTAACACTCCCACTAACGTCTCCATGAGGTTCCACATTCTGCACATCGACATCGTGAGTGGAAATGGGTGTTATGGTGGGGCCATAGAAGATTATGTACCCATCATAAAATTGGATGGTCCCACCATAATATTTCTTCCTGAGTATCATTTCGTTATGTAACATTAGAAAAATTTATCTGTGACGATATTGAAGTTATGGTGGGCCATAAAAGATTATGTCGGAACCAGGGCTGTGGAGTCGGAGTCAAAGCTTTTTTTGGTGGAGTCGGAGTCAGGAGTCGAAAATTTGTACCGACTCCCAACTCCAAGCTATAGATATAAGTCACAAAAATTTAGGTTCATTTTATTTGTTGTTCTTCATGTTAAATATCTCATAAGAACTAATTATTGCTCATAGATATGAATTAAATCAATATTTAAAAATATTGCTTATAAAAATACTGTAAAACTGTTAGTTTGAGTCGGAGTCGTGGAGTCGGTGAAATTATTTATAAAGGAGTTGGAGTTGGAGTCGATAAATTCAAAATAAAGGAGTCGGAGTCGAACATTTTATCTACCGACTCCGCGGCCCTGGTCGGAACCCATCAAAATCTTCTATGACCCAACCAAAATATGAAGCAAATTTAGTCCTAATGCTTAACTTGTTAAGTTATTACCCACTATTTTGTATATAAAATAAATAGTAAAATAGAATTCTAAATAATAAGGCTTATATTGATAATAATCTTTATATATTTCAGGATGAACAGCGTCAAGAGTTGCTGATTGAATGCTTCGTTTCTATGGTAGTAATTTATTTTTATGATTTAAAAAAAAAATGCAATATAAACAAAAAAGTTATTAGATTTTTTTTTACGAATGTGACTTCCTATAATTATTTTCTACTGAAAAATAATTTAAAAATTGCTTAAATTCATTAATAATATAAATCGTGTTTAATTTTAATTTTTGTTTTTTAGGAATGGTTTGACTACCGATTGTCTTGGGATGAAAAGGAGTTCGCCCTTCCATCCATCACTGCCCCTGATAAGAGTGTTTGGACACCTGACATCACCGTCTTCAACAGGTAGATAACATTGAATTAAAGTTAAAAACAATAAAACATAGGAGGAACGTGTTAACTTATTCGATTGATGAAATACTAACTTAATTGTTTATTTGTTCGAACAGTGTGGATCTGCAGAACTTCAACCTGTTTACCTCAGTACCAGCGGTGATATTTTCAGGCGGTAAGGTGATGTGGGTACCCACTGCTAAAATATCCGCCTCCTGCACTCTAGATCTGACTTACTGGCCCAATGACGTCCAGAACTGTACCATCAAATTCGGTTCTTGGGCCCATAGCGCCGACACAGTGGACCTCTATCAGAAAGACGACCACGTGAAGGTACGCTGTGAAAATGTTGCAAGGAATTTTGAGTTATCGGTTTTAATTTCCACAAGTTAGGTATTCTTTCAAAGTTCAGTTAGCCGTACCTAGATTATTAGTATCTGCCAAGTGATGCTTTCTTTTCTTAATTGTTTATTTTATAAAGAAAACAATTTTCTGATTCGTTTTGCTTTCAGACTGAAATTGAAGACAATGGACCTTGGAAGTTGTCCAGTAACTCAGTCACGAAATTGACGTCAATTTACGCAACCCATCAATATGTATCTATTAATGTTAATATGGTTTTAGAGAGAGTGGCACCAGTATACTCACTGTGCATCAAACTACCTGCCTTTGGTAAGTTATTGAACGTTAAATATTTTGAATGTTTCTACAGTCATAATATCAGATTTTGAAATTAAATGACCTTAACTTTTTAGTATAACATTTTGTGGAAGAACCATCCCGTATGACTCTATATGGTTGTCCTCGTTTATCTCTAGGAATAGCGGCCCTGCCTCTTCTTCTCTTCCTCCTGCCTCCCTCTTCTGTTGAGAAAGTGGTGACAGGAGTCCTCATCATCATCCTAGAGGTGATGTTCTTGGGCTTCACCAGCTCAGTCTTGAAACAGTCCAGTTCCCGCACTCCTTTGCTAGGTACGTACATAACTATTCAAATTGACTTGCGTCGATATTCTGCTAATGTAATTTTCATCTAATCCCGGTCGGAAAATTATATTTATATTAAATATTTTGTCAATTATCGTAAATCTTGATATTATTTTATCATTAAGTATCATATTTCAAAATATTTTCGACTTGAATGTACGACGATAGACTATAAAGTTTTTTAAATCAGGATAAATAATTGCGATTGAATCAGTTATCGTCGTACACAATTGATCTTCTTATCATCGAAAATAATTTTGGAATATATCAACTATTTTAATTTATTATGTATTTTTATCTATTTAATATTTACAGTTGAGCTGATCTCGGAGCAGTTTCTGCTAACTTTGGCCTGTGTGTTCGTGTCGTGCATCATCGTACGTCTGGCCAAAGATCCTTCTAATTCCTCCCTTCCGAAATGGATCAGACAAACTGTCAGTCTGCTGGCCTGTATCTGCTGTTTACCCGGTTACAGACAACTGGTGAGTGTTACAGACAACTGGTGAGTGTCACAGACAACTGGTGAGTGTCACAGACAACTGGTGAGTGTCACAGACAACTGGTGAGTGTCACAGACAACTGGTGAGTGTCACAGACAACTGGTGAGTGTTACAGACAACTGGTGAGTGTTACAGACAACTGGTGAGTGTTACAGACCACTGGTGAGTGTTACAGACCACTGGTGAGTGTTACAGACAACTGGTGAGTGTTACAGACAACTGGTGAGTGTTACAGACAACTGGTGAGTGTTACAGACAACTGGTGAGTGTTACAGACCACTGGTGAGTGTTACAGACCACTGGTGAGTGTTACTGACAACTGGTGAGTGTTACAGACCACTGGTGAGTGTTTCAGACCACTGGTGAGTGTTACAGACAACTGGTGAGTGTTACAGACAACTGGTGAGTGTTACAGACAACTGGTGAGTGTTACTGACAACTGGTGAGTGTTACTGACCACTGGTGAGTGTTTCAGACCACTGGTGAGTGTTACAGACAACTGGTGAGTGTTACTGACAACTGGTGAGTGTTACAGACAACTGGTGAGTGTTACAGACAACTGGTGAGTGTTACAGACAACTGGTGAGTGTTTCAGACCACTGGTGAGTGTTACAGACAATTGATGAGTGTTACTGACAACTGGTGAGTGTTACAGACCACTGGTGAGTGTTACTCACAACTGGTGAGTGTTACAGACCACTGGTGAGTGTTACAGACAACTGGTGAGTGTTACAGACAACTGCTGACAGTCTGTCAGGATAAGTAGATAATCTTAAGCCTATGTTATTTTTCTATCAACTTCATGGAAGAGAGTACCGCCTCTTTCTTTGTCGTTAGATATAAAATTATATGAAATGAAACATTAGTGATGTTTATTTATCATCTGTGTTATGACGCTAAGTCTAACCACATGTGCATATTAGCAAACAACTGCTTCTCTGTGTGTTAACAACAAAAATTGTAAAGCGTTGTCTAAGCCTTAAAGATAAAATTAATGTTAAACTATTAATGCTACTGATTGCCTAATTAGTGATGAATTGTATGTCAGAAAATTTGATTTTGTTCATAAATTAATTGTTTTAAAGCTACAAGGGGCTGAGGCTGTCTGTGGTGAATGGAAAAGGGATGGACTTCCTTGGGCTCTGAACTGTTGTAATTTGGAATATGAATTGTCTTTTTTCATTTTTACCATATTAATCATTTTTTTAACGGTACTTGCAGTTTTAGAGGATAGCGCTAGGGTTATGCCCATCAACTACGAGGTCTTAGATTTGGTTTATATGTATAGGCACATAGATTTCATTTACTATCACCTCTTCATTTTCCTCTCCCATCCGTGAGTAGAGCCACCGGTGTTTGTGGTCCATATCGTCACATCCTTGGGTAAGTGATTGCATTCACGGAGTAGCTTTTCTACACCCATGAGTATGATCACCGACTGGTGGTAGATGACCTTGTTCGTGGAGCCACTTTTCTCTCTGACTGCTTCTTCTAGTCCCTTGTATTATTTCCTTTTGGTTTCGAAGCAGAAGTTCAACCAACCTCTTAATTAAAATTAATTTACTATTACAATCATATTTTATTTATATTCTTAACTGATTTCATCTTTCATTTGACAACTTTTTGAGTGTTGTACTAATAATTTTTGGATGAGTTTTTCGTTCATTCGAATATCCCCTTTCAGTTATCCAAAGCCGCTCGAACGGGGTATCCCCAATGTAAGCCTGACATTGAAATGATGGAGGGAAGGGCGATGATGAATGGGCATGTCCATAAGATGGAGCAGAGACACAACACTGACGCTCAGGTCAGAAAAAATAAAAAATAAGCTAAAGGGAAATGTCGCAACACTGGGACACTTAATTAGCCTAACAGTACTCGGAAAGTAGGTGATTCAATTGGTCATGATGGGTTAATGAGGAAATTCTTAAAGGTTCTCTCCAAATTAACGTATGTTAACGCCCACTTTCCGAGTACTCTAGGTGTCCGTTATTTGAGCTTCAGCTTAATATATAATCACTTATCATCGGCTTTCGATTGAGCGACAAAATAGTTAAAAAGTCGTTTCTAAGTTACAATCAACAAAACTTGGTTTGACTAACAATCAAATAATTATTGAATTGAATTCAAATGTGTTTATTTTATAAAAAATAGCATAATTTGAAGGGAGAAGTAGAGCGTTCAAGCATTCTTAGTCAAATAGGGTAAAGGATCAATCTACATACAACTTATAACCCTTTCCTTTCGCGTAATCACACTCATAATGTAATCTTAGACATCAGTTGTCACTTCACAAAAACGTGATACCTTAGTGCTTCAACTTTAATTTGATATTAATGTGTTTCAAAAACTTGAAAGTATCTCAGCATTGCAGTGTGATGCACTTTAGTGTCTCAGCATTGCAGTGTGATGCACTTTAGTGTCTCAGCATTGCAGTGTGATGCACTTTAGTGTCTCAGCATTCCAGTGTGATGCACTTTAGTGTCTCAGCATTGCAGTGTGATGCACTTTAGTGTCTCAGCATTGCAGTGTGATGCACTTTAGTGTCTCAGCATTGCAGTGTGATGCACTTTAGTGTCTCAGCATTGCAGTGTGATGCACTTTAGTGTGTCAGCATTGCAGTGTGATGCACTTAGAATTAGTACACTGAAACTACTCTGTTTATTTTAAACATAGGATAATTTGAGGCACTGAAGTTAATCGTTCTTGATACACTTAAGTGTATCAATATTATAGCTGATCCACTTAAGTGTCACGTTTTTGCAACAAGGTTCAAAGGTTACCGTGTGGCTACTGACTTCAACATATTATTTCTGAGTGTACCTACATTTCATTTCTCCGTGATTAATGAATCTATTGTACTAAACGCTTTATAAACAAATGTTGCATGGAATCTTTACAGTTATGACCCTCTAATTAATTTATGAAATAATCATAATATTTGCAATAAACCAGTAAATTCAAGTTTTATTTTCCAGGTTGAGTGGATCGCCCTGGCGGCTGTTCTTGATAGATTTTTCTTGGTCCTGTACGTGATCCTCTTGGTAATAAACTACATCAACTTCTCCATCCTCTGGTGAACTAAAATAGAAACATCTAGATGGTAATAATCCTTTTTTTAAATATTTAGAAATTTATAATCCTCATTTTCGTCATCTGGATGTTGTGAAAGAGTATCATCAATATCTAGATGTTTATAATAAATATTTTCAACAGTTAGATGTTAAGATTCCTCATTATCAAAGTCTATATCTTGTTCAGAAACTAAAATCTACCCAGGTTAGAAGAATTTATTACTGGGATATTCCCTAATGTATGTTCTCGAATTTGCGAAATTATTTGAATGAAAAAAAGACAATTATAAATCAAAATTAGATTTTATATCGTAACGATGTTTATTCGTTAGAATAAACTTAATAAACTCTCAACATTCAAACAAAGTCATGAGAATAACTTTACAGCTAAAGTACAGAGTTAGAAACATGTCATCTCAGTGCATTCTCTCAGATTATGCACATGTGCATTGAATCAGTATCGAGAATTAATTTAAAAAATTTAAAAACTATGATTCATTCAAAATCCAATTCAAATATTCAAAAGTTATATTAAGTTTTTGAGTTTAAAAGTTAATATTTTCCATTAACAACAAGAGAAATAGAAAAGTAGTACAGTAAAACTCCGTGATTTTAATCACAGAAAATATTTAGTGCACCTAAGTTATGAAGGAACCAATACTTCATAACTTAGGAGTTTTACTGTTTTTAAATTTTAGATAATTGTTATTGTACATAATTGTTAATGTTAGAAAAATAATGCAGATTTTTACCATTTTCTATTAAGGATTTTATAATGTTTGCCTCTTACCATAGAAAGTTATGGTGGGGCCATAGAAGATTAAGAAAATGACCCATCTTAATCTTCTATGGCCCCACCATGTTTTTTATCGCAGGGTATGTAATGAAATCATGTTGCATGTAACTCTTTTTACAATATTGTTATATAATATTTATGTTATTGATTAAACTCATTTAAGTAATTAAAATAAACTGATTTAGCCATGGTTAATTTGTAGTTAATAGATACATATAATAATCCTATGAAGACAGTTTTTAAATAAATAATTATAACAAAAGATTATGAATTCACCAACCTTTATCTATTATATATATTCGTAACTAGTTAATTCTGTGGTATTTTTGCCATTTATTGATGTTTTTTGTACTGACATTCGAATAATGAACCATTTACCTGACCCATTTTATCATTTATTATATTTCATGGTGACCGAACCATATGCCACAGGACGATTATCCGCGTGATTTATGTTTACCAATGTATTATACAGCTAATTGAATTTGTAGTTAATTGTATTGAATATAAATTGTTAGAATATTGAAGCAGAACCACCAAGTATGGTTAAAGAAGATAACTAAGGAGAATAATAGCAGAATCCTATTTTAGAATATATATGCATAAGCAGAATATTTGGTTAAGAACTTAGTCAAGTAAAATAATAAGGGAATCATATCCTAGAATATTGAAGCATAAGCAGTAAGTCTGATGAAGAAGATAACCAAGGAGAATATTAGGAGAATCCTAATTTAGAATATTGAAGCATACGCAGCAAGTCTGATGAAGAAGGTAACCAAGTAGAGTAGTAACAGAATCCTATCTATCACAGCTCCCAGTAGTATCCAAGTGTCAGTCAGATCTTCTTTTTCCACCATATATTCCTTTTCCTCATCAATTTTTCCTGTCGCCTGAAAGTAGAGTAGAGTTAATTATTGGAAATATCTTCGTCAAAGAATACAAAGTATTTATTGATGTCTGTGGCCGATTTTGTGGTAAAATGACATTGACGACCAGATTTAATATTACATAGAAACCGGGGACAGACAATTGGGCTCGCTGACAATTGAACCCAGAAAAAATTGGGGCAGCAGAGAAAGAAGTATTACTTTGTTATTACTATATAGGGATGTGACAATATTATCTATGAAGTATGCTTTATATTCTCTATTTAAAGATTTTTAATTTAGAGATTTATATAACTAATACTCTACAACAGCTCTGTTTAAATTCCAACTTGCTAATATTCAGTCCAAATAAAATAAAACACAATTTGCTTTAATGTCAGCTAGGTAGGTATAATCAATCTAATACTAAATATTCGTCTGAAGGTATAATAAGATTGGAGACTTTATTTTAGATATATTCTTTTTCATTTCAAAATATTCTTTTCATGAATAAATACTTCTTTTTATAAAACTGATTTTTTAATTCTGTTCAGAGATAGACAATGAAAGCAAAAAAAAAAAAAATCGTAAATACATTAGAATTCCTCTATACAAACTTCTGTGTAGTCAATAGAAAATAAGAATGTAGATATTTTAGAAGAAGAAAAAATAGAAAATGAGAACGTGGCTATATTTTAGAAGGTTCTAGGGGAGTTGCCACGGGGGGAATTGCCACTGGGTGGATTGGCACTGTGGGAACTGCCCATGTGGGGGAATTGCCACCGGGGGAACTGCCCACGTGGGAGAATTGTCACAGGGTGAACTGCCAATGTAGGTGAATTGTACGTGCCGATGATACCTGTACGTATGATACCTGTACGTATGATACCTGTACGTGCCGATGATTCCTTAAACTGTTAAACCCTTGAAAATGTACAGTGATAAAGTTCCTTTCAATATGTCCTTATTCGTGCTATCTCTATTCATCATCATTTTCGGCTGTGAAGAACCCACAGAATCTGAACACAAATTTACTTATGGTTTGTAAGGCGCATCTCCTTCAAGAGTATTGGTAGGAGGGTGCACACATGTAAATACGTATACGTCTACTGGCCTACTGGTAACTGTGTAAGCACAGTAAGTGAATGACCCGTACAATTTCAGAATAAATGGTTTGTACATTCTTGATAATGAACATCCTTACGAATTAAAGAATGAACGAAGCAATTAAAACTATGTTATAATAAACAAGTGGCAAATCTCCAGTGGCAATTCTCTCTCAGTGCCAATTTAGCTAGTGTCAATTCACCCAGTGACAATTCACCCGGTGGCAATTACCCCACATGGGCAGTTCACCCGGTGGCAATTCCCCCACATGGGCAGTTCACCCAGTGGCAATTCCCCCACATGGGCAGTTCACCCAGTGGCAATTCACCCACATGTGCAGTTCTCCCAGTGGCAGTTCACCCAGTGGCAATTCGCCGTGCACCATTTTAGAAGATCGTAGCACACCAAGAAAGGCCAAAAATATTGGAACAAACTAGCCGAACTAAGGTTAATGTTAGTTTGTCAAAACCTTTTAAATGTTCAATATTGAAAAGACTATGAATTAATATTACAAAATGTATTCTCATTTTATCCCAATAACCGTTCATTTTTTCTTAATTCAATGTAACGAATAACTATTTTATATTACTATGACTGAACTTAGTCAGGCGATGTACACTACCCATTGGATCCATATGACCTGATTCATGTTAATACGACATTTTGAACTATTCAAAGATTTCCATTACATCGAAACATGTGATTAGCATCCATATGTGAATTTAGAGGCTTGCTAATATATGTATACACTATCAGGCTTATCAATCGAATTACAGCACTTTTATGAATTGAGAATAAAAGGAATATAAATCATTTATCTGAGTGTAAAAGAATAAATTTAGAGAATATGGAGAATATTTTTCAAGAGAATGTAAAGCATATTTCAACGATGATATTGTCACAACCGTAGTAATAAATAAACAAAGTAATACTTTTGAAATGATTCTGCTTTCAATTTTTTTTCTGAACTCAATTTTCTTGGGTATAATTGTCGAATGTCAGTGCAGCATTAGAAAAATATAATACTCATATTGGGTAAGTTTTTGATGAATAATTTCTAAAACTAATGGATTTCATAACTCATCTTAATATTAATAGATAGACAGACTAAATTCTCTTTAAATGTAACGAATTTTAATTTCAAGATTATGATGAGTAAAAATGAACTCACGGCAGCATAGTACCCAGAGAGACTAAGTGGCTTCTCCAGGATATTTATTAGTTTGTTGACTATTCTTGGCAGAGTTTCCTTGTGGGGTGACTTTGTTATCCGAACAATGAAACAGCAGAGAACCACAGCGATGAGAGTGAAGATCATCTGCTCTCCAGCGAATTTGACTGTAGGTAAAGCAGTGTTTTATTGGTAGAGTTTTGGTGAAAATTAATAGGTAATCTTGGAACTGAAATAATTCAATTAATCGGGAATTGCAATTGAAGTTTATTCAACTTACCTATTAGAGGAGTGTGGAACGGACTGTGCTTCACAATACTTGTGAGGTAAAACAAATAGATCAAATCAGCTAGAAGTAAAATGGCACCGAATGTCATCTTCCCGCTGTATTCAGATGAAAGAAGAAACAAAAAACCGGTCAATATTGCCAAAACTGGAACATAAGAAGGAACACAATTAG
Organism: Caprella mutica; assembly: GCA_947561585.1. Taxonomy (NCBI): domain Eukaryota; kingdom Metazoa; phylum Arthropoda; class Malacostraca; order Amphipoda; family Caprellidae; genus Caprella; species Caprella mutica. The sequence continues at coordinate 272,870 of CANNZV010000505.1, read as the reverse complement.
TAATTGCAAATTGCTATGAAAATATGGATATTTTAGACCATCTCTTCCGTAATTTGAAACAATTATTTACCTAATGCAGGAACCTTTACGATCCAATTGTAAAGAGGTGCGTTCCTCTCAAGAACAAGAGTAACTGTCACACTCGGGTATGGTTCAGGACAGCAAGAATAGTATTTAGAAACGAAATCAACGGATGTTCCTTTAATAATCATGTCACCAGTAGATAGCATTCCAGTAGCATTATTCTTGTCTTCTTGCGAGCCTCTAATCTTTTCTCCTTCAAACTAGATTATATTATAATTACTACATATTCAAAATGAAATTTTTCTCCGTAATATAGGTGATACTCACGTCCAAATTAACGCCGTCCTCTACTTTAGTCAAGTTAATGCTGAAACCGCTGTAAACCCAGGATCCTAATTTGGCTTTACATCTTTGAGTGTCGTGGGGCCAGTAAGTCATGTCGTAGACGCAAGTTGCTGGAAGAGTGGCTGCTGGATAATTAAGTATTTTGCCATCCGGATACACCAAAGCTAATGGATTTGCTAGGTGGCTTAATATGCTCCACTTTGCATTGTTGTAAAGAGTTAAATCTGGCAACCATAAGCTATGTGCAGGATAGGCTAAAGTCTTAATATATGGGTAAACGTTTTCATCCCATTTCAACCTGGGATCATTCCATTGCATTCGAATCCATGTGTCCAGGAGAATGCTTTCATTTTCTTCGTCTAATGTTATTCCCAGAATGGAAAAACTAATTTGTAAGTTGGTTAAGACGTTCGGTATTGATGTTTTGTCGTAATTGCTTAATATTTTCTTACGTAGAGCTGTCTCATGACTTGCTGAGTTTTGAGATACTGAGAATGGTAAAGAAAATATAAAACAATTAATCAATAACATCATCAAAAGGAATTAGTATTTTATTATACAAAATTATTGGATAAATATAACCTTTTTTGAATATATATCTTTTTTAAACCTTTGAAACATTTTTAAGAGATGTAGCTGAGAACCGAGATAACTATAGGTGAGTTGTACTTAAAGCGAGGCCTGCCTGTACTATAAAAATTTCCCTTAGTTGCCGGGAATAAAAATCCTTCCCACTAGCGGTGGGAAGCCGTTCAACACTAGGCAACAAGCTAAATCTTGCCGCATGCGGCAGGCAACTGGAAAACTTGTAACCACGTGGAGCATGCTACGCAGCCGTATGCGGTATGCTACACGTTGCCTTCAATTGAACTCAGAATACAGGAACATGAACGGATATACTACCTAGTAACCGACGCAGAAATATGACGTCACCACAATAACCCATTCCCGGTTTGTGACCGAGCGGCTCATAATTCCTCGTATTTGAAGGTTAATATCGAGAAGTTTAAAGTCATTTTTATAAGGGTTTCGTGCAAAAGAAAAGCAAAAATGGCGATTGAACCTCAAAGTTGAAAATATAGATATAATTCAGGTGTGTTTTTATTGTTCATTTCTTTAACTTATCTATAAAAATAGGGTCTTGAACATATGCTAACTAGTGATAGTTAACTGCTAAACTGTAGTTCCTATATGAATAACAATTAAGGAACGAAATAGTGGAAATACAATTTAACCAATGCCTAGTTAGTAATTGATAAGATTTTTTTAGAAATTACTAAGTTTAAGTAGGTTTTCCCATGTTTCAAAGTGTGGTCAGAGTCGCCATTTCCAGTCACCCGGTGGTCACGTCAAACTAGATTCGATCAGCTTATTACCATACCCTAGGTATATGTTACTGTATCCTGGTTGAACTGGTTGAATGACCCAAGACCCAGTAAACATTACAATGTTGGGCCAACGTTGGCCCAATTCAGAACGAAACTCTGGGCCAACGCTGTCATGCTGGTCTCAGTGCATTGGGCCAGAAAATGCACGACGTTAGCCCAGCTCACGGTTGTCCACCGGCCCAGAACAGTATAACCACGTATGTCGTATAAGCGACTTATTGGTACCGGAAATACTTAACGGTGCCGAAGCCATGCATGTTTACGGCCAGTAGGCACTCTTCTCATATAACAGGTGTATTAATTAGATTACGCAATACAGAACACGTGAAGACAACAATTACTTTTAACAATGATATCAACTGTCCTACAAATACATTTTACAGATCGAAGTCAGGAAAAAAATAGAATATTTGCCAATTCAAACTCGAATATTTAATTTTACATACGTTATTTTAACCAAATAATAATATTTCTATTTAAAATTAAATAGAGTATAATTTTCAATGTGAATAATTATTACAGAAGGAAAAATAACTTTTCATACTAAATATATGAGTTAACAAGCGTCCAAGCTCATTTTTATGAATGAAATAAATAAAGTGTTAAATTAATAATTGAAGGGATAAATAACAGGCATATTTATACTAAATTGCCAGAAACGGCTACAATTTCAAAGATATATCTAATTGAGGATATTAAATTGGCTATTTGGTGTGATCAAAGTTAGGAGAGATCGTTTTCCCCTATTTTCTCTGATTTTCCGTCGATAACTGCCAGATAGAACCGGTAGACCAGTATAATGAATATACGGGAACATCAAAAAATCACTGGATTAGCTAACCAATGTTTTTCTTCATTGGGCCAGTGCTGTTTGGCAACCGTTGGCCCAGTGTCGTTTTTATTGCATTGGCCCAGTGTGTAATAGCATTGGCGTGCCAATGCCCGATCGTGCCTTTACTTTGCCAACGTTTACCGACGTTGGCCCGATAGTGCAATGTTATCAGAGACATTTTGCCCGTGCGGCAATGTAGCATGCTTTGTTTTGCTAAAACGTTGCCTCAGTGGAATCTCGGATTTAGCGAGCAATGGGCTTCATGAGTATTCATGTTTTTCTCTTACAGTTTGAAGGTCCTTTCCAATCAATTTTTTCTTATTTCAATCTATGATGCTAATATTTTTCATTCCTCCATTGTAATATGTTGATTTTTACCCTTTACGAACCTATAAAAAAATGATGACACTAAATAAAAGTCTAAATCCATATACCATATTTTAAAGTTCGTACAATACTGGTAGTAGTGTATCGCTATGGTAATAAGGAAGCACATTAAGGTGAATTAACATTTTCCGTTATAATTATTTGTTTAAATTGCACCTGGACTGAATATAACTATTACATAAACACTATCGTTATGTTCATTGCTGTATTGAATATATAAATTCGTTACATATTTATTGATTGCATTTTGATTTGAATTTTTTTTTATATTTAACATAAGAGTGTATATTTTTTTTAAATCTATTTTATTTTAATTTCTAATATTCAGGTGTAGTGAGAAGTAAAACTAGGGAATGGAAGAAAATGACTGCACATTTAATGAAGTACGTGTTTATATACTAAATTTTTCAGATGGAAACATAATTTGAGTATAACTTAATTTTTAATTTTCTTGAAGGCCTTCTCCAGGCTCGGGGAAAAAATGAGTTTATTACATAATATTATAGAACTAAGGTCTAGGTCTCTAAGATCATTATTCTGCAAGCCACATACAACTCGGTACAGTGTATAATTTATTATTAGCTTTTAAAGTTTTTAATTATCTGTGTGCAACAATTGAAGAAATTTCTAACCTGATGCTGAAGGAGAAGATTGTACACTCTTTGTTTTCATTTAAAATTTGAATTTTATAAGCAATTAATGCGTTTTCAGCCTTCGTTTAAGATATTAATTGTTTCCTGAAGTATACAAACGCTACTATTAAAAGTTTATCCAATCGTATACCTTTACACGAATATTAAGTGGATTTATTATACCTAATACCTAGTTGACAATCAAAACAAATGGTACATGATATCCTTGCCATTCATGGACACTTTATTACCATTTACATCAGTATCATGTCTGCGCTTATTGAATTTCAATGCTGTTGTTTTATCCACATTTAATGTTAATCTATTACGTAAGAACCACTGGTTAACCTTTGCTAACTCAGTATTGAAAGTTGAAATCAACTGGCTGTAATTAGGGTCGGAATGCACAAACACAGTGTCATCTGCAAATAAAATGGTCTTCATACAGTCCGACACCAAAGGCAACTCATTTACATATAAAGAAAATAATATACAGCCTAATACCGAGCCCTGCGGAATTGATATATTTATAGTAGCCGCTTCAGAAGTCTCTCTACCTACTCGAACGCAGTGTCTCTCTACCTACTCGAACCCTCAAATAACTTCGAAACCAATTGTGGGTAGTGCCTCGGATGCCGTATTGGAACAATTTAGATAGCAAAATTTCATGATTTACACAGTCGTACGCTTTGGACACATCGACAAATACAGTAACACTGTGCTCCCTTGCATTTACCTTACCATAAATATGATCCATAAAGGTAGACACTGCATCAGCTGTTGACTTCCCTTTACGAAAACCAAACTGATGCGGGCTGATTATAGAGTATTTGTACACATATTTAGTTATGCGATTTGCCATTGCCTTCTCGAAAATCTTACATACTAACGGTAATACGGCTATAGGTCTATAGTTAGTTACACTTTCACGATCGCCTTTCTTATATATGGGGGTTACACACGCTACTTTTAGAATTTCCGGAAACACACCCACACGGAATGATTCGTTAATTAAATTAGATAGAGGTAAAGACACATAATTACAAATCCTTTTCATGAGTTTTGTTGATACTAAATCCCTCCCATAGCCTCATTGATAAAAACAATAAAAAAATTAGCTTGGATGGAACCTTTAAATAATTTGGAGTTCCTGAGGCAACACTCAAAATTGATACGTAACTAATAATTTATATCGAAAATATTATAAGTATAATGTAACAAGAAAATATAACTGACGATTCCACAAGTATTTTATGTATATGCCCATTTTACTGAGTCAGGGTCAGGGGACAAATATTTTTCCACGTTCGGGGAATATTTTACCTTTTTCGCGTCATATATTTACGAACTTCTTACATTTTCTCATAATAATATCCTTAGCAGATAATGAAAAGAGCTTTAACTGTAAAATCAAACCATAAATTTATATAAATATAGGTTGCAGATTTAGGAGGTGACCAAAAATGAAGTATTCCAGTTTACTACTACAACACATGAAGCAACCATATACCGAGACATGTTACATTCTATTTCATACAATGGTTAGCTTTATATGTATATTATAGTGTAAGGTTTATCGAAAGATATTTACAAGTAGGTTAGTGCAAATAGCCCTTTGATTGTGAATATTTGAATGCGTTTTCTTTTGCAAGGTGTGGTTTTGTCCTGTCATCGATGAATAGATATCTTTCTATTCTACGTTGAGATTATAATAACCCTTTCAAAAAATATGAAATATCCATTGAGTAAAAATCTTTTTAATCAAAAAGCAAATAGTACTAACTTACTTCCAGATGTCTACTGATAAATCCAACAATAGGATTATAGAACTAGCGAGTTTACGGTGACCGGAAAACTCCCAGGCGAAAAACACCCAGTGAGAAACTCCCAGTGTGGAAAACTCCGAATGGGAAAACACCCCATGTGGAAAACCCCTTAGCGGCAAAACAGCAAGTGTAGAAAACTCCCAGTGGGAAAACTTCCTGTGACAAACTTCCAGTGTGGAAAACTCTCACTGTGGAAAGCTCCCAGTGTGGAAAAATCTTAGTGTTGAAAACTCCCAGTGAAAAACTCCCTGTATGGAAAACTCCCTGTATGGAAAACTCTCAGTGTGGAAAACTCCAAGTGTGGAAATCTCCCAGTAAGAAAACACCCAGTGAGAAACTCCCAGTGTGGAAAACTCCGAATGGGAAAACACCCCATTTGGAAAAACCCTTAGCGGCAAAACAGCAAGTGTGGAAAACTCCCAGTGGGAAAACTTCCTGTGACAAAATTCCAGTGTGGAAAACTTTCACTGTGGAAAGCTCCCAGTGTGGAAAAATCTTAGTGTTGAAAACTCCCAGTGAAAAACTCCCTGTATGGAAAACTCCCTATATGGAAAACTCTCAGTGTGGAAAACTCCAAGTGTGGAAATCTCCCAGTAAGAAAACTCCTAGTGAGAAGCTCTCAGTGTGAAAAACTCCCAGCGTGGAAAACTACCAGTGTGGAAAACTCCCAGTGTGGAAAACTCCAAGTGTGAAAAATTCAAATGTGAAAAACTCCCAGTGTGGAAAGCTCCCAGTGTGGAAAACTCCCTGTGAGAAAAGTCCCAGTGAGAAACTTCCAGTGTGGAAAACTCCCAGTGTGGAAAACTCTTAGTGTAGAAAACTCCCAGTGTAGAATGCTCCCAGTCTGGAAATCTCCCAGTGTGGAAAACTCTCTGTGAGAAACTCCTAGTGTGGATATCCATTGGGCTGTCTATAGTTCATCAGGCTGGACACCTCAGCGTCTGTAGCTTTAACAGCTTATATACTCGGTCATAACACAGGGAATTAATCGCTATGTATAACATGGAATTGTTTCGTTCCACGTCAAGTTTTCTCAAAATAAACAATTAGTATCGAGGTTTAGATGCTATAATCCAATAAAATTCCAGAGCAATGCTGAATAAATTATTGTAAGAATATATTCAGTACAATTTTGATGGATATTTCTTCATATCAATTGATTGCAAACTGACCTAGACTAAACCTCCGCAATCGTCGATGAAGTGCTGTTAGCGTACATTTAATTTCCGCTAAAATAATTAGTTTTGATTTGTATTAGGATTGTTAGGTTAAATAAAAAAAAACACAAAAGAATATATTCACGAGATATATAAATACAAAAGATTTAATTTGGTATGTAACAATATGCTAGTGGTTGAGTTAAAAGTGTACAGTTTAGGTTAAATACCTAACTATTGAATTTTTTTCTTTACTATTGAATTTTTTACTTAACTATTTAATTAGTTAACTAGTTATTGAATTTTTTACCTAACTATTGAATTAGGTAGGTACCTAACTATTGAATTGGTAATCTATAGTAAACGATTACTAGTAAAACTTTTAATATTTTGAAAAAATATTTCCTTGAAATAGTTTGAATTACGAAACTGTTTGTATGTTTGAAATATCTTCCAAATGAACAAAGCTATTTCACGTACAAGCAGTTTCGCAATTAAAAGTACTTTATGAACCAGTAATTCAAGGATAAATGAACTCCTAATTGTAATTGGATAAAGAAATTTTAATTACATTTTTTATTATTGTAATGTAGTATTTTGTATGTTTTGCTTAGGCTACAAATTTTAATTAATATTAATAATTAGTAAAAAAGTGACCGGCAGCTTTCCACACTGATAGTTTTCCCAAAGGGAGTTTTCTCACTAGGAGTTCTGCACTTTGGGATTTTCCACACAGGGAGTTTTTCGCCTGGGAGTTTTCTCACTGGGAGTTTTCCTAGAAATCGAGTCTACAATTTAGATTTTAATAATCCTCATTAAAACTAACGCCTTTGAACTAAATAAAGGTTTGCTTATCTCTAGTGCTGCCAGATACACATACATTCGGTTTAATTATTAAGTAACGGCTAATATTTCTTTTTGATCGAATAAAGAACTATTCATATTTACTACAGGAGCCGATACATAATTCTTCAGTAAAATACCTTGGATGGTAACCAGCAGCAGGAGAAACAATAACGTTCCCATCTTTTACAATCTGGTCAATGAAAGGTTTGGTATGTGCACACTGCGCTCTGTTCAGAGCAGGACTGCATGAGTAGGAGAGAGTTTGAAGGTCCTCTCTATCAAATTATTTTTTATTTCTATCAACGGAGCTAATATTTTTCATCTTTTTATTATAACATCTATGAAATATTGTAATCTATATCTGTTTCTACATGTTATTAAGATGTTATGATAAACACACTAGACCACTTGTTTATTTCGAGTTGCTTCTTTTAAGGGAAATAAAGGATGTACACCGATTACTTTGACATGTACAGTCGGTTAAATATTCGGGAAAAGTTTAAATATTCGGTAAAAGTTTTCGAAACTAACAAATAAGAAACCAAATTTCGATTTCAGTGTGTTGCTCTAACGACGTTATGTAACAAAAACCAATGCGCTTTTCTATACTGTGTCTATTTTGCGATAGGCTAAGATATATTTCATTACCAAAGGAGTATATAGCAATTATAGCTTATCAATGAGACTGTGGAGAACAGGAATCGAACAGGAATCGCCAACAACAGGAATCGATTGATGATTTAATTCAAACAATTATTGTGTGCTATATTAAATCTAATTCAAAACATCATAGGTATTTGGAAATTTATTCATACATCTATCACAAATTCAATTATATATGTATGAGCTAACTCAAAATATGTTTTTTAAATCACAATTACACAATACATATCGAAGGTAAAACTAGGGATGTTAGAAACATATTTTTTTACCTTCAATCTAAGTGAAATTGTTTAATATAACTATCGTCAATATTCAGAAGGATATTCTTATGATCTAAATAGTCTTTATTATGAAATGAAAACTAATTTCCAATTTGAAATTAATTAATTATTTACAGTAGCGAGCATAAGTTAAGAGACAGTGAAACAAATTCAATTTTTTGTTTATTGCAATGAAACTAGTCAACGAAAAGACGTGAAACTTATAGTTACACATACTGTGGGTGTTTGCTAGAAATATTAGCAAAATGAAACAAATAATTACAAAAATATTCAACTATTGCCATCAGAGACAAAAAAAAAACACCGAGAAAAAGTTAAGGAACAGGTGTTATTACATTTACAATTGGCTAATTAGATGTACAAAATTTTTACTTTGTGGAGAGTCCTTTAATTTGGATGACCTCGTTGCATCGATTGTTAAATGGGAATCAACCAATTTTTAGCAGAATTATGGGTTATCTTCAAACCAATCTTCTTTCAGAAATTCCCATAGTTACTTCTAATTTTTGGGATTGCATTCTTGAACACCATCACCAATTACCTTCCAAATATCTTTTATGGGGTTCAAGTTGGGGCTCTGAGCAGGTAAACACCTTTACTTTCTATGTATGCTTTCACAGTTTTTAGCTGTATGGAAAGGAGAATTATCTTGCATCAAAATCCGTGGTTGAGTATCAAATGATTGCAAATATGGAACAGAATGGTGGATGAGAAATTGCTCATACAGTGCTGCGTTGACCACTCCGTGCAGACCAACTACTGGGCCTGTTCCAGCTGCAGAAATGATGCCCAGACCATCACGCTGTCGCCTCCATGTTTCACTATTTTCTTAACGTACAGCGTACTTCAAGGACAGTTTTTCACCCAAATTACATAGAACGTACCGTTTGCTGTGACTTCCGATCACATTAAACTTAGATTCGTCGCTGAAATGAACCATGGACCACGATTCCTTCGACCAAACGACTTGCTCCTTGCCAAACTGAAGCCTTGCAATTTGATTCTTTTTCGACAACAGAGGCATCGATGCAGGCATCCAGGCATTTAATCCTATCCTGTTCAAACTTCTAGAAACTAAGAATTTAGCCACTGAGACCTTGAGTTCCACTCCTTTGGCGAGAAATACCAGCAGCAGTCTCGAAAATTAATGATTCTTTTTACACAGTCTAACCATGTCACGATGTTCTCTGAGGGTAGTTTTTGGTGCAAAACTTTGTTTTGCATAAATTGAAGCACACTCTTTAAAAGTATTAACTATACGGTGCAAATCACTCTTAGATATTTATATGATGCTTGCAATTTCCGAAAGTGACTTAAATCCTTGTGACGGGAAAAAAAAGCGTTTCTCACAGAGAGATACTTATTTCCGAGTAGCAGGTGTAATAGCGGCGATAGTTTTGTTTTAATAATTTAATGACCATTAGTAACAATTTAATACGTTGAAACAGTCTTTTAAACTAAGATTATTCAGTTTGTATCCATTTATTATTGACTGTTCCTAAACTTTTGCTCGGTGCTTTTTTTCAATAGTTGAATATTTAGGAAATTATTTCTCTCATTTTGCTAATATTTCTAGCAAACACCCACAGTATGTGTATCTTTAATGTTGTTGAGTTTCACGTATTTTCGTTGACTAGTTTCTTTGCAATCAACAAATATGTTGAACTTGTTTCACTGTCCCTTAACTTTTGCTCGCTACTGTATTTAGTAGAATTTCATACAATTGGTAAAAATCATAATATCGTAATAGCATAATAGTTATTTTACAACTGTCATAATATCATAAAATAATTTGAACTTATTTTTTTATTGTTCAACGCTATAAAATAGGATTTATATACCCGCTTCCTAGTTTAGTTGACCCTATCTAAGGGTCAACTAAACTAGGAGTTTACCTTCTTTTATTCTCTTTCTAACATTCTTGTACGTCATTATTGTAAATATTTTTAAATTCTGTATTCATGTATTTTGTCCAATAGGCCTTGCGTTTGTAGGCCTTTTGTCCTAGTACCAAATAAATCCTGCTCAATCTTCTGTTTTAATAATTTAAAAATAGTTTCAAACTGATATGTACTATCAGAAAAAAATCTCTGTGATGAAGTACTATCAGAGAAATGAGACACTGTGTTAGTGTTCTGTCAGAGAAGATAGTACATTTGGTACTATCTTATACAACAAGCGTTGCCATTAGTAAAGTTTCTTTTTGGAAATGTGAAATAGGTAAATTGTGAAACAATCATTACAGGTAAACATTTCTTTGACTTTACATCGTGCACGAGTTTTGAAGCAACATTTTGACACATTACGATTTTTTTCAGCCTATTTAATAAATCAGCATTCGACAGCATTTGAAGAGACGCAAACAATTGTGTGGCTCCTAAAGGTACAAGTTTACCTCAACGTAAAATGGAATTTTCCCTAAAATGAAAAATGCACAAGTGCGCTGAAAGTGGCAGGGTGGCGTTAAAGTGGTGCAAGTGCCAACTGCCTGTAAAAAATGTGATTCATTATCTGCATTGGCCACATTGCAACCGTCTTGTAAAAAGATGATTGTGTCAGATTATTTTAGTAAGTAGCATTCATTTAGTAAGCAAGCAGTATTTTAGGTAATAGGGTACAATAAAACAATAACAGGAATGACACAATAGCTTAAGGTAATTTTAAAAAATATTTTCAATATAAATTGACTAGGAATGGACTTTCATTCAGATCTTACAAAAATAATGACTTGTAGCTGATCAAATTTACCAAGAAGGATAATAAGCGAATCATACTTTAAAATAGAAAAGTAAAAGCAGCAAGTTTGATGAAGAAGACAACCAAGTAGAACAAAAAGAGAATCCTATATTAGAATACGAGAGCACATCAGCAATCCTGAAGAAAAGGTATCAAGTATAGCAATAAGAAAAGTCTATCAAAAAATAATGAAACATAAGCAGTAATTCTGATAAATAAGCTAACCAAAAGAGTAATAAGATAAACCTATCTTAGATTATAGAAGTATGAGCAACAAGTCTGATAATGAAGATAACCAAGCAAAGCAGCATCTAATCTTAGAAAATAGAAGCATAAACCGCAAGTCTGATAAAGAAGATAAGGAAGTAGAACAATACGAGAATCCTATCTATCACTGCTCCCAGTAGAATCCACTCGGAAGTGTCAGTCAGATCGTCTTTCTCTACCATAGATTCCTTATCCACCTCAAGTTTTTCTGTGGCCTGAAATAGGAAAAGGGTCATTCACTGTAAATATAATCGTCTAAGGTGACGATACAATATAAGTATTTGTTGATGATTATTACCGAATCTTCGGTAAAGTGATATTAACACAGATTAGGGAAGTTTTTAATATTTATAATACAAAAATAATTGTAGTTGTTTCAGTCAAAATTACGTAAAAGGAATCATTATATCTTAATTCTTCTTAAATATGGAACACTTGTTGATTCCTTACATAAAGTTAATTTTAACGGAGAGACAGATTAACTTCGGTTCAAAATAACAAATCTCAATTTCAAGTTTGTGATGAGCAAAAATGAACTCACGGCTGCATAGTACCCAGAGAGACAAAGTGGCTTCTGCAGTACATTTACTAGTTTGTTGACTATTCTTGGCAGAGTGTCCTTGTGGGGTGACTTTGTAATCCGAACAATGAAACAGCAGAGAACCACAGCGATGAGAGTGAAGATCATCTGCTCTCCAGCGAATTTGACTGTAGAAGAAACGGTATACTTTTTTATTGGTAGAATTTTTGTGAAAATCAATAGCTAATCTTGAAACTGAATTATTTCAATTTAATGGAGAATTTAAATTTCAGTTTATTCAACTTACCTATGAGAGGAGTGTGGGAAGGACTGTGCTTCACAATACTTGTGAGGTAAAACAGATAGATCATATTGGCCAAAAGTAAAATCGCACCGAATATCATCTTCCCGCTGTATTCAGATGAAAGTAGAAACAAAACACCGGTCAATATTGCCAGTACTGGAAAATTTGAGGGAATACAATTAGTACTATGAAAATTTGGATAATTTAAATCATTTTGTTCGATATTTGAAACCATTATTTACCTATAGCTGGAACTTTCACGATCCAATTGTAAAGAGGTGCGTTCCTCTCCAGAACCAGAGTGACTGTCACACTCGGGTATGGTTCGGGACAGCAAGAATAGTATTTTGAAACAAAATCAACGGATTTTCCTTTAATTATAATGTCATCAGAAGATAGAATTCCATTAGCACTATTCTTGTCTTCTTTCGAACCTTGAATTTTATCTCCGAGAAACTGGAGAACATTACAATTATTACACAATCATTATGAAATATTATCATTTTCTCCAGTTTTTATTTCGTAATACAGAGGATACTCACATTCAAAGTAACGCCGCTCTCTGATTTGGTCAAGTTAATGCTGAAACCGCTGTAAACCCAGGATCCGAATTTAACTTTGCATGTTTGAGTGTCGTGGGGCCAGTAGGTCATGTCGTAAACGCAAGTTGCTGGAAGAGTGGCTGTTGGAATATGAAGTATTTTGCCATCCGGATAGACCAAAGGTAAATGATTTGCTAGGTGGTTTAATATGCTCCATTTTAGATTGTTGTAAAGAGTTAAATCTGGCAACCATAAGCTTTCTGCAGGAAAAGCTAAACCTTTAATATCTGGGTAATCTTTTTCATCCCATTTCAACCTGGGATCGTTCCACTGCATTCGAATCCATGTATCTAGGACAATGCTTTCATTTTCTTCGTCTAATGTAATTCCCAGAATGGTGAAACCAACTTCTAAGTTGGTTAATACGTTCGGTATTGATGTTTTGTCATAGTCGCTTAATATTTTCTTACGTAGAGCTGTCTCATGACTTGCTGAATTTTGAGATACTGAGAATGGTAAAGAAAATATAAAACAATTAATCAATAACAATAGCAAAAGGAATTAAGATTTTAATACAACAATTATTGGAACCATCTTTTTGGATATACATATGCATTATTTAAACATATTGAAACATTTTTTAAGAGATGCAGAAGAGAACCGAGAGTACTATAGATGACGAAGCACAACTTTATATGTTTATGGCATGATCATGAATCTAATAAGATTAAATGAATAGTTTATAGCTTCTGGTGACGGGTTTAGTAGTAGCTTTTTGTTATGAAGGTTATTTGAATGAAACGACGTTGTGAGTCCTGGAGTTAAATCTGAAATATTTATTTGTAAAATTCTTTTTTTATTATCTCACAAATTTACATAATTTTTATTTAGAAAACACGATTTATACCATACCAAGATTTTCAGACAAGCAAAATATTAGTATCGAGTGATTTTACACGAGTACATATTACATGTATAAACATTTTCAACGGACATATAATAGATGGCCAACCTAAATCAAGATGAATTGAATATGGATGGAACCAACACAAAAGGACTGTGACTAAATTTCTTTCCAAGAATACGATACACAGAATTTTAAGATTATATATGGTAAGGTAAACAATTAGACAACATCTCACCATATATATGAATTTCAACTGAGAAATTAGGATCAATAGACACGTAGGATACCTCTTTCAAGTCAGGTGGTACATATTTTATACCACACTGATGGTTACAATTAATGCACTATGGTACAGAAAGTATACCACCTACAAAACGCTTTCAAAACTGGTGGGTAAATATTCCTTACCTCTATAAGGGTTACGTTTAATGCTCAGTGGTACAGAAAATGTACTACCTTTAAAAATAAAGTTTGTATGCTGCTTGGCAGCTCAAATTTTGAACCACCTACATAAATGGTTAGGTATAGTCATAATTCGTTGGGCATATAGGACATTTATTTCCCTGAAAAGTTTGGGCCTGAAAGAGTTACGCTCACTTTGAATTAAGAGTATACTTTGGATTATTAGGAAACTTAAGTTCACAAGATACTTAGGATAACGAGACCCCTACGATCAACAGGAAATTTAGGATCAATAGGACACTTATAATAATCATTAGTTTCGGTTTGGTGGATTTTCAGAATTCTTGGTTAAAAATCCCCGTGCAATAAACCTCCCGGTCAAATACCACCCGGACAAAAACTCCCCAAGCAACTGAATGCTCGATTTGTATTTTTCCCTTAATATTTATTTCAAGATTATTTTTCGATTTCTCTGTTTTTTTTCGAATTTTCAATTTTTCGAATTTTCAATTTTTCGAATTTTCAATTTTTACTAATTTTTCCGTAATTTACGATTTTTCTGTATTTTCGGATTTTATGAATAATACTTGAAGCGCGACAGACCACAGAATGGAAGTCAGTCAGACATACAGACAAATAAAGATAAGGAAGCTAATTATGACTGGTGACATACGAAATGTATTTAATATAATTGTTTAATTGCTTTCTATGAAAATTTAAAATTATTTATTAAAAACCCCCTATATACTAATCTCCGGGAAGTTAAAAACCTGATTTGATTGCCTGAATCTGAACTGCTGCGAAGGTAATGATTGACGACAAAGACTGTGTGTCTTTGTCTGTTGTTCTTTTGGTCTGTTTGTTGGTTGGTTATAGTTGCAAAAAAAAAATGTCATGCTTTAACATTGAAAACTAAAATGACTAAAATAATTGTCAGGATAACAAAAATCTTGATAACAAAAAAAATACAAACGAAAATCCGAGTTACAGAATGAATCGGGATACAATAAATATGAGATACAAAAAATAAAAAAAAAATCCGGTATGCAAAAAATGCGGGATTTCCAAAAAATCGGTATTTCCAAAAATGCAGGCTTTCAAAAAAATGGGATTTAAAAAATACGGAATTGAATTATTTCCAAAAAAAGAGATATTTCTAAAAATGAGGGATTTCCAAAAAATTGATTTCCGAAATATTCGGGATTTCAAAAAGTTGAGGATTTAAAAAAAATATTGAATTTCAAAATATCGCTCATTTCCAAAAAATTTGAATTGCAAGAAAATCTGAAATTAACAAAAATCACAGGAAAAAAAAAACAATAACAATTCTTATATGAAAAAAAACAAAATATTTATTCAAAAAATCCGGGTAATTAAAATAAATTGAAGTCCATGATTGTTAACGGGTAACATCACTAGAGAATTCTTGATGACCGTAATTTGAATGAAATTTCGAAAAAATAAAATAGGAATAATAAATAAAAAATCTGCTTCTCATTTTTGGCGGGTATAACTCACTATAGTTACCCGTTTGTATCAGTAAATACCCTATATTTAGTATATACTAATACACAGAGTGTATTTGCATGTCTATCTTTTGGTTGTTAAAAATAAAAATGTCACACGGTAAAATTTAAGATACGATATTATTTTATAACTAATTTAATTAGGATAACGAAAAATTCGGGATTTCAAAATAATGCGGTATCTCAAAATAAACAAGAATTCGAAAAAATGCAAGATTTGAAATTTGGAATTTCAAAATATTTGGAATTTCAAAATATTTGGAATTTCAAAATATTTGGAATTTCAAAATATTTGGAATTTCAAAATATTTGGAATTTCAAAATATTTGGAATTTCAAAATATTTGGAATTTCACCTGATCGTTTCTAAAGTAACCAAAAATTTATAGCCGGTATATTTTGACGAGGTAACTTACTAGTATATAATATTTGACAAATATACGACAGTTGGTCATCAAATCGTTATTTAGTTTAGGTTTTCATTCTTCGATCCTGATGATGACTTAGGTTAGGCAACTTATTAGCCTTGAAATAATCTCCAGGCAGTAATACTATTCTTTGTTTCGCATAACTGCACACAGTCGTAGAGAGAAGCGTTAAAATTAAAACAAAATAGTAATGCTCACAGACTTTTCAAGTTGTTACAGAAACATAGGCATCACCTCATCTGTATGCTGCAGAAAAGTTGAAAACCCAATTGTTTTATCCCCTTCGTATAATCTAGTTATTTCTGGGATACGGAGGTTCGGTTTCGCCAAAAAATTATTCGAACCAGAATGTGTAAATCCCGTTATTTGAACGTTGCTCTATGTACCCCTCTTCTAACTAGAAAACCCTCCCCGTGTTTGCTTGTTTTCGATGCTAACTCTATTAATCATCCATTCTGATATACATAACCTATAATCTCCCTATCCCAGTTATATTTGTTTTCTTTACAGAAACCCTATTCTAGTTTCATGTAACTATTTCCCTTGAACCACATCCCTGTCCCCCCACACTCAATCTTTCGTGCCCTTCCCATTTATGCTCCCTCTTCCTGACATGTATTACCTACTGCCACATACTCCTACTTACCATTCAAACCCTCCTTCTTCTCCTCAAATTCTTGGTCCCGTTATTAATAATATAAACTTTCTCTCTGCACTCCGCGCTCTCTGATCCAACCTCACCAGAACGCCCATAAATTTTAGGCACTGATGGGACAGAGTCAACACTTTGTTTATAGAGGTGACTATAGGGTGGCTACCTAGTACCTACATCCCCCTCTGTAGTCTCATGTAGCATCACGCGTACCCTTCCTTGCATCTGGATCACGGAGAGTCTACTGGAGCCTTGATGTCGCTTTGCCTCCTCAAGGGACATTGCCTTGAGTGTTCCCCTTTGCAGCAATAGGAGAATGTGAATTAATTCATGTGTTTTGAATTCATCCCCATCTGCATGTGAAAGTGGGATTGTGAAAGTGGAGTATCCATAAATAATTTTATCAGTCGCGGAAGCATTAAATCTGCTTTCGATTCACTGTGACTGTGGTGTGGGACGTTGCTTCGCTGTTATAATTAGGTAGCTCCAATAATATTTTGCGTGTTATTCAACGAAAATGAGTGCATGAGATACTGTAGTGAGCAATGGGCATGATGAGTATTCATGTTATTGTCTTGACAGTTTGAAGGTCCTTTCCAATCAATTGCGGTTAATCATTGTAATCCTTTTCTTGTAATATGTTCGACTTTTACACGTTACGAACCTACAATGAAATGGTAACACTAAATAACAATATCAATCAAAATCCATTTAATGATCGTATAGTACTGGTGTATCGCCATGATAATAAGGAAGCCACATTAATTAAGGTAAATTAACATTTTCCGTTACAATTATTTGTTTAACTTACACCTGGACTGAATATACATAGCTATTACATAAATATTATTATTATGTTCCTTGCCGTATTGAATATATAAATTCATTACTATATACTGATTGCACTTTGATTTGAAATTTGGTATTTTTAATTCTAAATATTCGGATGGAGACTTCAGAGATAAATTATGGTGGGATCTTCCAAGACTAAAAACAGACACCAATCGTTTTAATTCCACGACCCCATGATAACATAATATCTGCGCATGAAAGGATGACCACTTCGAGTGTCAGATTTGTGTGGTCATATCATAATATAGTGTTGAGGATTCAAACTATAGTGAATGGAAAAAAAATATTGAACATTTAATGAAGTAAATGTATAATATTATATAGAAAATGGTTCAGGTGGAATCATAATTGAGTATAAATTAGTTTTAGATTTTCTTAAGTAATTTGAAGTTCCTGACGTTATCATTGACACGGAACTAATAATTTATTTCGAAAATATTAGTATAGTATTACAAAAAATAGGTTACGAATTGGTTACCCATTTTACTGTGTCATGGGCCGAATATTTTCCTACGTATGGGCAACATTATATACTTTTTTAAGTACTTCTAAGTATATTTAAGTACTCGTTACAATTTCTCATACTAATATACTTTGCTGATAATGAAAAGAGGTTCAACTCTAAAATTATTCTATCTAATATTACACGATACCTATAACGTATCAGGGCTACTTGTAAAAAAAATTAAATTAAATTTGTTGTGGTCGTCAAATGGGAAAGAGCAGATTTTATCCATGGGTACAAACTATTATCAACAATGATATAATATAAATATATTTTGTAGTTTCTGTTTCTTGTCGTGTTCATCAGTTATCTTTTCCGCTAAGATAATGAATGTAATGTTTAAATTATTTGTTCCAGTTTACTACAATACATATGTAGCAACCGTATATCATTCTATTTCATACAATGGCTAGCTATATAGGTCTAAATTTTCGAGTAAAATGATGTCTATTCATCTCAAAAACAGAAGTTCACATCAGATCTTGATGAGATACAGAAATCCTTCTATTTTACTTTGAGATTTAAATGGCCCTCTTGAAAAAAGGGAATTTCCATTGAGTTAAAATCTTATTAATCAAAAGCCAATAGTGCTAACTTACTTCAAAATGTTTAGTGATAATCTAACAATAGGTCTATAGAACTGGCGAGTTTGCAATTTATATTTTGATAATCCTCATTAAAACTAACGACTTTGTACTAAATAAAGGTTTGCTTATCTCTAGTGCTGCCAGGTACACCACATACATTCAGTTTAATTATTAAATAACGGCTAATATTTTATGAACGGTTTCTTCAATATGATCAGTTACAGAACTATTCATATTTACTACAGGAGACAATACATAATTCTTCTGTAAAATACCTTGGATCGCAACCAGCAGCAGTAAAAACAGAGAAGTTCCCATCTTTTACAATCTGGTCAGTGAAAGGTTTTGCATGTGCACACTGCGCTCTGTTCAGAGCAGGACTGCATGAGTAGGAGAGAGTTTGAAGGTCCTTTGCTTTGATACAAACAATTGATTCAAAGGAATTGATAAAAACAATTGTGATGTATATCAAATTTAACTCAGAACATCTTATTCTGAAATTTATTCATTTATCCTTCCCAAATTCAGTCATTTATGATACATTTTAAAATCCCAATTACACAATACGTATCTAAGATAAAACTGTGGATGTTAGAAACATATTGTTACTTTCAATCTAAGTGCAATTGTTCAATAAAAATATATTGTCAATATGAAGAAAGATATTCTTATGAACTACAATTTTTTTATTATAAAATCAAAGTTAATTTTGATTTTGAAATTAATTAATTATTTATTCAACTGAATTTATACAATAGGTTAAATACATAAATAATGCTCAGTCGATAGTGCATATGTTCTGATATGCACTATCAGAAAAAAAGAGTCTCTGTGATGAAGTACTATCAGAGAAACGAGATACTGTAATAATGTACAATCAGAGAAGATAGTACATATTTAGCTAAATTTACTAATATACTCTTTCGCTATTTACAAATTAGTCGTCTTCTGTACAGACTATTTTTTAAATATCTATAAGCATTACAATTAATAAAGTTTCATATTGGAAATGTGATATTAGTAATCTGTGAAAGAATTATTACAGGTACACTTTTCTTTGACCGCACATCGTGCACGAGTTTTGAGCAACAAAGTCAATAGTCAAGACTTTAATTGAACTCAACGTTGAATTTTTGTTTTTTGCTTTCTGAGACTGTCAAGTTTAAATTTCTTCCAATGTCGAGGTGCAAGTGGTGCAAGTGCCAACTGTACGTGAAAATGTGATTCTTTATCTGTATTAGCCATATTGCAACCGTCTTTTTAAAAAAGTGATTGTGTCAGATTATTGTAATATTCATACAGTGGGCTAGCAGTATTTTAGGTCATGGGGTACAGATAAACAACACAATAGCTGATTGCAATTTAATTTAATTTGGCTAAAAGTGATCTTTCATTCAGATCTTACAAAATTTTTTAAACAGCAGCTAACCTAAATAACTAAGTAGAACAATACGAGAATCATATTTTAGAATAGAGAAGTATAAACAGCAAGTCTGATAAAGAAGAGAAGCAAGAAGAGCAGTGGGAGAATCATATCTTAGAATACGGAAGAATAAGCAAGAATTCTGATAAAAAAGATAAATGAACAAAAATATAATCCTATCTTAACCCTAGTAACCTATGGACTGGTCCATGCGCGCCAGTCCTCATTAAAAAATATTAATAATTTTATTTTCAAACCGATTTGGAAGCTGTCTTTTCCTGACTTTTACTTTTCAACATAGTTACATATGATTATACTAAAAAGAATGTGATAAAAGTCAATAAACTCATATTATGAGCATTTATTCAAATATACAGGGTGTCTCATTAAACCCGAAATACAACTTTAAGTCAGTATATTTCAAAAACTGTTAAAGGTACATCTTTCTTTCTGGCATTTTTTTCATTGTTGAATATTTCTCCATCAACACTTAAGTTTTCATCAAGTTTTATTCATTTTTGTGAATGTTATAATGATTCTATTGATGGGTAAGGAAAATGGCTTTTGCGCAAATAGTAAGAAAACCTAAGAAATATTTTTTTCTTATCTCTGCTTGTTAATTTTATTCTAAATTAGTTACTATTCTTTTGCGTATACCAATGGATGTGTTAATAACAGATAAAGGTTTAATAAAGATTAAATATCGAAAAGTCAATTTGTTGAGATTTTATAACAGTTTTAGTGAGGACTGGCGCGCCTGGACCAGTCCCTAGGTTAGTGAGCAAACTTTTAAGGGCTAGGTTACTAGGGTTAAAAAATTGAAGCGTAAGCATAAAGTCTGATAAAGAAGAGTTATAACTAATAAGACTATCATATATCTTAGAATATCCTATTTTAGCAGCAAGTATGATGAAAAAGAAAACCAAAAAAAAGAAAACCAAAAAGAAGAAGAATAGAATCTAATCTTAGAAAATAGAAGCATAAACCGCAAGTCTGATAAAGAAGATAAGGAAGTAGAACAATACGAGAATCCTATCTATCACTGCTCCCAGTAGAATCCACTCGGAAGTGTCAGTCAGATCGTCTTTCTCTACCATAGATTCCTTATCCACCTCAAGTTTTTCTGTGGCCTGAAATAAGAGAAAGGTCATTCACTGTAAATATAATCGACAAAGGTGACAATACAAAATGAGTATTTGTTGTTTTTGTTGATGACTATTGCCGAATTTTCGGTAAAGTAATATTAACACAGATATATAGTACTCGTATTGGGTAATATTTTGATACGCATAATACAAGTATATTTGTGTTATTTTCAGTCGAAAGTTACGTACCATGAATCGGTTTAACTCAATTTTTCATCAATATGGAACACTTTTTGATATCCTATACAAGTATACATAATAGTAATTTTAAATATAGACAGATTAAATTCGCTTCAATGTAACGAATATCAATTTTAAAATAATGATGAACATAAATAGACTCACGGCAGCATAGTACCCAGAGAGACAAAGTGGCTTCTGCAGGACATTTACTAGTTTGTTGACTATTCTTGGCAGAGTGTCCTTGTGGGGTGACTTTGTAATCCGAACAATGAAACAGCAGAGAACCACAGCGATGAGAGTGAAGATCATCTGCTCTCCAGCGAATTTGACTGATGGAGAAACAGTATATGAAACAATGAAAGATATTATTCGTGAAACCAAATATACCTATGTATATATATTCAAATATAGAACAACCTCTTCACTTATACATTTTACAATGTAAAAGAATCAAGGAACTTTAAGCTCGAGGCTCCTTTGGCAACCTATCTATATATATAATAAAAAAGGAAGATAACAATTTACTAAGTTTACATACAGTAAAAAAAATTATAGTACACCATGAAAATTTAGATAAAAAGGAATTACAGGAATTAAAAAGCTTCCAGTATCAAACTGCAAGCATTTCATTAATATACCTCTTAAATTTGTACAGAGAATTTTTTTTTTTTTGATTCGCTAGGTAAATAATTCCAGAACTTGATTGGCTGAAATAAAATGCACCCTTTAAGTGATGCAGATCTCCTATACCTAGGGATAACAAGACCATCTTTACATCTAGTATTAAATGCATGAATATCAGAACTCACATTAATCCCGGTTAAGAGGTTCAGATCATATCGATACGTTAGAATTTTGGTGAAAGTTAATAGGTAATCTAGGAACTTAATTATTTCAATTTAATGGTGGATTTGAATTTAAGTTTATTCAGCTTACCTATCAGAGGAGTGTGGGACGGACTGTGCTTCACAATACTTGTGAGGAAGAACAGATAGATCATATCAGCCAAAAGTAAAATGGCACCGAATGTCATCTTCCCGCTGTATTCAGATGAAAGAAGAAACAAAACACCGGTCAATATTGCCAGAGCTGGAACATGTGAGGGAATACAATTATTAGTTGTAAATTACTATGGAAATTTGAATATTTTAAATCATTTTATTAGTTATTTGTAATCATCATTTACCTAATGCAGGAACCTTCACGATCCAATTGTAAAGAGGTGCGTTCCTCTCAAGAACCAGAGTGACTGTCACACTCGGGTATGGTTCAGGACAGCAAGAATAGTATTTGGAAACGAAATCAACGGATGTTCCTTTAATAATCATGTCACCAGTAGATAGCATTCCAGTAGCATTATTCTTATCTTCTTCCGACCCTTTAATTTTTTCTCCTTCAAACTTGAGAATATTATAATTATTACACATTCAAAAATAAATATCATCATTTCCCCTGTTATTATTTCGTAATACAGGTGATACTCACTTTCAAAGTTAAGCCGCCCTCTACTTTGGTCAAGTTAATGCTGAAACCGCTGTAAACCCAGGATCCGAATTTAACTTTGCATGTTTGAGTGTCGTGGGGCCAGTAAGTCATGTCGTAGACGCAAGTTGCTGGAAGAGTGGCTGTTGGATAATTAAGTATTTTGCCATCCGGATAAACCAAAGCTAATGGATTTGCTAGGTGGCTTAATATGCTCCACTTTGCATTGTTGTAAAGAGTTAAATCTGGCAACCATACGCTTTCTGCAGGAAAAGCTAAAGCTTTAATATTTGGGTAATCGTTTTTATCCCATTTCAACCTGGGATCGTTCCACTGCATTTGAATCCATGTATCCAGAAGAATGTTTTCTTTCTCTTCGTCTAATGTAATTCCAAGAATGGTGAAACCAACTTCTAACTTGGTTAAGACATTCGGTATTGATGTTTTGTCGTAATTGCTTAATATTTTCTTCCTTAGAGCTGTTTCATGACTTGTTGAAATTTGAGATACTGAAAAGGGTAAAACAATTAACAATAATAATTATCAATGACAATGGCAATAAGAATAATGTATTTTATATAAATTATTGAATCTATATGACCATCTTGTCGGTCACATTTTATGATATATAATATTTTAAACATTTTTTAAAGGTGTAGCAAAGAACCAATATATTTACAGGTGACAAAGCACAGTTTTATGGGATAATTATGAATCTAATGAGAATAAATTTATTTCAAGAAGGTGATGGCTTCCGGATGACAGGTGTATACGTTCCTTCATGGGAAAATATAAAATTAAACAGACTGTGTTTAATTGGTACTGTGTTACCAATAGAGTGGGCCCTCTTGAGAGGTTGTGCGACACCGTCTCTTGGTACGATAAGAAAACATTCACAGTGTTTCAAGAAAGAGTTAACAATCATTTAAATTTTTAAATGTGAGCATGAGGTGAAAGTGAAGATACTAAATAACTGAATTTTTCATTGGAATTCAGATCATTATGTATATGATTGGAGAATAGCTCTATGAGTAAATTTATTGTTTCTAACCCTATATGTTTGGATAATCAGATATTTAGGAGAAGATTCAAAACCCTATAATTCAAAGTAGCTGTTGTAGAAGTTAAATGACGCTTTTAACATTTCGATTGGGTCCTAGCTTTTTGCTCGTTCTAGGAGATGCACCCATACCTGTAATTTAAAAAAACTCGTTTTAAGTGTAAATTTCCTGTACTTAATAGCCTTTCCAAGCTTTGAATATCGAAGGATTTTATTTTATTTAATACTGCATTATATATGTTCAGTTTTACATTGAATATAATTTTTAATTTTCAGTTTTTTTATATATATGTAGATAGTAGAAATCGTAGCTCCTGTAGACTAATTTTATATGACGTGTATATTTTACATGACATGTTGCCACTGGCAGGTGGAAACTAGATTCAAGTTTTTATCTAATTTCAGTTTATAATACGAAATTTAAACACATACATTAAGTAAATGCAACTAAATAAAAAGGAAAGATTTATAAAATGATCGTGCTCTTCACAATGCTGCTTATTGGCAGATTATAGTTAATATGTTTGAAGCCCAAGCTATTAGGCCTATTATGTTGTTCTTGGAACCAAGTGAAAATTCCTTCCATTCTCTGTGTGTAGAAGCTATATTCCACAACGAAATAACGTATCATGTTTCATAACTTTTTAGACGGTGGTATATTAGGGCAATGGTCTACTAGAAGACACTCTTCCTGTATACTACGTCTGGTATTGTGTTGTTGTCGACTTCTTTTCAGTAACATACATGATGGAATCATGAAATTTGTGAATGACACAAATTTCCGCTCTAGGCTGCGAACGTATAAAAATATCTTGCCTATCAAATTTGATATACTTTTACCACTTTTTATAAATGGAAGAATAATTATACTATTCTATGAAAAAATGACGGAACTAAATGAAGATAAGTGATGAAACTAAATAATGAATTAACGATAAAACTAAATAACCAACCTACGATAAAAGGATGACACTAAATAACAATCTCAATCTAAAACCAATTACCGATGTTCGTAGTACTAGTGTTACGCTGTGATAATAAGGAAGCATGAGGGTAAATTAACACTTCCCGCTGTAAAAATATGTTTAAAGTGCACCTGGGCTGAATATAACTATTACACGAGCATTAACATTATATTCATTGTTGTAGTGAATATATGAATTAAATAGTTTCACATATTGATTGAACTGTGATTTTAGGTTAGAAATTTAAATTTATGTAATTCATAATATGTGGAGTATGTGATAGTGAGAAATTGGAGAGGAGGTTAGAGTGGGGCCTACGAAGAATAAAAGCAGACACCACATATTCTGCTACGGTCCCGCCATAACTTTATATCTAGGCATGGAAGAGTAACCACTTTTAATACCAGGTTTGTATGGTCGCATCATAATTTGTCCGAATTTTGGTCAGTTTTCAAATTTGTGAATTACAATGCATATTTAATTAATTCATATATAATTAGATATGTAAATGGTTTTGGTTTAGAATAATTTAATTTTAGGTCTTGTTAGGTGTAAGTAAAATCTGCAATCATGAATTTGGAGATCCTGACGTCATTAATCCCATACTGTACTTCCTCAACATTGATAAGTATTTCGATGGTTTTAGCCGAAAATATTAGTATGATGTAACAAAAAAAAATATTACAGTCGATACCACTATTATTTTATTTTCATGACCATGCATTATGTTTAATTACTAAATAACAGAAAATATTTTATGTACGGCTTCTTTCTCTATGGTCAGAAACCTAACTTTTCACATATACTACATGTGCCAGTAGTTGTTTCTTCAATAATTCTTCAGTAAAATACCTTGGATGGTAACCAGCAGCAGGAGAAACAGTAAGGTTGCCATCTTTTACAATCTGGTCAGAGAAAGGTTTGGTATGTGCACACTGTGCTCTGTTCAGAGCAGGACTGAGTGGGAGAGGGTACGACTACTGGAGAAATAAGGGGAATATCTTGGTCGCACACGTTACTGAAAATGTAGGGTATGTTATGTTATTCCGACCGTGACGTATTTCGTGCATGGATGATACAGTGTTATTGCTATGGGAATTGGATGATGTAGTTCTATTCCTACGGAAAGTGGATGATATAGTGCTATTCCTACGGGAAATGGATGATATACAGTACTATTCCTACGAGATGCGGATGATACAGTGCTATTCCTACGGGATAGGATAATATATATATTCCCATTGTAAGTGGATGATACAGTGCTATTCCTACGGAAAGCGGATGATACAGTGTTATTACTACGGGAAATGGATAATATATATATTCCTAATATAAGTGGATGATACAGTGCTATTCCTACGGAGGATTATTGTCTTTTCTAATCATGGATTAGATTTTTCTCATATATAATTATTTTATAATATCAATAAAAAGCCTTTACTGTACTTGATAGAAAAAATATCACTTTGACTACGCATTGGTACACATTTGTACCGCTATGTGCACTACTGATAGACAAAGTGGTACAAATATATATCACTGTCAATAGTTTAAACTAGAATTAAATTGTGACAATGTGAACTACAATTATACCACCGTTTTACTCACAGACGAGGTCAATAGGCACACATATTCAGCTCTACTCTCGCTATCGTGGGAAGAAATAACGTAAACTTGGAAATTTTGGAAACATTAGTTGGACAGGACTGCGTTTTGAGCATACGTAGTTAACGTTTAAGTAGTTTTGTATTATATATATATTTTTTGTAAATCTATAATTTGTGTGTTTTCTTGTCAACCGTTAAACAGATTTTATGCTTCAAAACAATTGTTTGAAGTATTTTTGAATTTCATGTCTGACGTTCCTCCACAACGTGGTTTAGGTGAGTGAAGCTTTTCTGAGAGAGCAACTGGGGGGTTCTTCAAAGAATCTCTTCACCTCCTAAATAAATCACCGCTTCTGTTCTTTTTGGCTTTGCTAGTTCTTGTGGATGGAACCAGACTCATGAAAAGTTCACGAACTCATGTGAATTTGTTTCATGTGTTAAGATGTAGCCGCTCTTCCACTGATTTAGAAATGAAGCATAAATTCTCGGTGTAGGTACTGTTGAAGGAAAATGTGTTTTGGAAAACAGCAGGACGATGCATTTCTTTTCAAGTTCAGAAAACATTTTTCAGGTTGAAAAAGGTTGAAGATCAGTGCGATTTTTTATAGGGCGATAAAAATCCACACTTTATAACAAAATTGTGACATCTGTGAAAATTTTATAACAAGGAAAAAGTTTTTAAAAGATGAAATTATTATAATTTCGTGAACATTCATCCATTTTATATCAGGTTGAAAATACACAATACACATGTTCTAGATTAAGTGCGTACATTGGTTTCAGGTAATTTGCACTTGAGAACAGATATTCTGATGAGTAACTTGAATGGACCTGTCAATGACTATTGTGAACACTTGAAACTTCGAGCAATAAAACCTCCACTGAATCGCTGTAGCTGTATATTCATTCTGATGGAACACAATGGAAGCATGCTCAAATCAATTAAAAATAATCAAATAACCTGATTAAGGGGGACAGTGTCTGACTCAGTGCCCCCCTCCCCCTCTTTTATACCCGCCTGTCACTGAAGATTGTTAAAGGATTGTCAGCTAGAGTGGAAATTTGCTTGATTTCTTGCTTGCCAGCTTGGTTGAGCTATTTTTCAATTAAAATGAATTTTATTGACAAGTACAGGGAAGAACTTATGTATAGTAATCTGTTTCTTGGTTGTACTAAGAAAAGATCATTTTTTTCACAAACTAAATTATATTTCAAAAATATCATATTATTAAGTTTTTTTAAATTTAATATTCTTCGATTAGAAAGAACTTGGAAATTTAACTAAATGTTGTTAAATTTTGGATTTCTATCTTCTTTAATAAGCACCCTTTGCGTACATATTATACAAAATTAGTCTTAGATGATAAATGATGACAAAAGATATTTAATCATGATATGAATTTAATAAGGAAATAAAAAATAGTTGAATTTCAACCATAATAATATAATTAATACAGGTTTCAATCACTGTAGCCTTGCAAAAATTTCAGATATTAATTGTTACACAATACACAAACCTTCTTGGTAACAACAAGTAACATTTTAAAATGATTAAAAATTGATTTTATTAAATTAGAAAATTAAAAACAAATGTACGGTAGAACTCCTCTATAGTGACTTTTATCTAGTTCATACTAGAGCTGCGGTTCCCCATAGGTGGTCCCGTGGACCCCCCTAGAACACCTAAGGGATACACGGGACCCCTATCAAGAGGTCCCGCGCTATAAGCAGCGAGGGTCTAGGACATCTCGTCCACGGACATCTCGTCCACGGTCATTTCGTTCAACGGACATTTCGTCCACGAATGGCTTTATTTTGTATTTTATATAGTTTATATTATTTTATCACTATTACATTAATAGGCAGGTGTAAATATACAATAGTATAATAGTGATTTAAGCAGCATATGAATTAACGCATAAAAATGTTTATCTATCGATTACAGTTATAAAATTGAATATGCTAAGCGAGTTGATTGTATTTGTAAGTTATTTACTTAGTTTAATATTTTGCATTAATTAATGAATTATGAGTATCTAAAATTTAGAACTGAAATAACAGGGTCCTAACAAGAATAAATGTGTGGATACTAAGGAATTAAAGTAATTACAATAGAGGTAAATAATAATAAATATTATAAATGCATAAGTTCGAAAATATGAAACAGTCCAATAATACGTACGTTTTTACGATTAAATAATTAAACGTAACACTAGGAAGTACTAATATCTAGGTAATTTTTTATATTATCATGTATTTAGATGCATATTATTATGTATGTAATTTCGGTAATCATTAATATAAATATTCTGCTATAAAATACTAATTTCTGAACCAATAGTGCATCTAATTACCTAATCTGAATACTCTATTGATGATTATTGTAATTACTGTGAAATAAACATCACAAAAAATGTCTACGTTTTCTATGTTTATGTACTGTAATTACATCGAGACATGTCAGGTAATTATTACAGATTTAATAAGACTCGGAATAATAAAAGCGGGGCTTGCCTGTATATCATTAAAAAGTTTTCAATTTTATTATTTTACTGGTACCGGCCAACAGGATAAAAAGATTGCCATAAGAATTAAGGCAAAGTCCATACATTTCTAATTACCATCAAATAAGGGTGTTGAATACTTTTATATTGCAGAATATATATAAGTAATATAATATATAAAATAAATGCACACAATAAATATAATGCAAAATAAAGAAATTCGTGGACGAATTGTCAGTGGCCGAAATGTCCGTGCACGAAGCAGCGACACTACGTCTGGGATTGGATAGTTTTGATAGTAACAGTTTTGTGTTTAAATACTTAAATGAATCATATAGATATGTGTAATTTAATATTTTGTGGTTATAAATTTATCCCATTCTAAATTGTTTTGGATAGTTTCTCTCTTCTCTTCGTCTATGACTATTTTTATAATTTTGGCGGTATATGATGCATATATTTTGTTAACTATATAAATGGGCTTTGCTAATGTGATACCATTATAACTTTGGGGTAACCAATTTTTTGTCATAATCCCACTTACTGTATGACTCCCAATTATGATGATTTGACATCTATCAAAATACAACGCTCCAGTCGCTAACTATTGCAACCAATTACTACGTTTTATTATTTTATGATTAAAAGCAATTTTAAATACAATAAAAGCATTCTCAATTTTAGTTTCATAGTTTTCGAGTAGTATTAATTTGTTTATTTAGTTTTTATATTATTTATAATTTATAAGTAGTAACATGGCTTACTTACTATACACGGGTGGCCTGATTTGTTACATTTCTCTTCTTGAAATAGAAGGCAAGAATTTTTATTATATTTAATTATATAGCCCTGCGTATCAAAGATTCCGTTTCAATTGCCTTAAGGAGTGAAAAATTATTTTATTTTCATGATGACAATTGGAAACATGAGTTATGATAAACTACACTAGAGAGAGGTATTGTCGCAGCGATTGCGGGACGCTGAGAACCCTATTTTGATTCAGTTACTCCTTTGAAATTGCCAGTTAAATGACCCCAAAATAAGGAATTAACCGTCCAGCAAGACGCGATATAACTTTGGCCACTAGCTCACAACTTGATTGGAAACAACATTGGAAGAATAAATTGGTCACGCACTGCAACGAACATTATTATGTCATCAGCCCTCATTGAAGATCTTCTATCTGATGGTTTTAACTTCGTTCTAACTGCCAGATTTCAAAGTGATCCCCTAGACTCTAGGGCCG
Organism: Caprella mutica; assembly: GCA_947561585.1. Classification (NCBI taxonomy): domain Eukaryota; kingdom Metazoa; phylum Arthropoda; class Malacostraca; order Amphipoda; family Caprellidae; genus Caprella; species Caprella mutica. Next base: position 242,647 of record CANNZV010000505.1, on the reverse strand, counting down.
CCTAGGGAATCAGGAATTATAGTACAGGTATGGACAGTATCGCAGATGTGTGAAGGAAGATTTCTGGTGTCATTAAAAGATGTAAATAAATCATATAAGATTTTAAAAATCAAAAGATTTGCCCAAGAAGGCTTTGATATTGATGACAATGTGAAGGTTGATCAACATAATGATTGAGAGGTTGAGAATTTCTTGACAGAATCAAAGGAAACGCTGCTGAATGTCAGAGGATCTATTAAACTTGAAGAAGAAGAAGTATCAGACTATGTCACTGGGAACATTGTTGTGATTATGTAGAAATACGCCGTTGAATGATGTTGTTGTTGTGGTAGTTACTTTCTTGTTGTGGTAGGTCCTGCTCCTCATCTTCTCCTTCACCTCCTCCACGTGTCTTCCGAAAGTGAGTCTTCTGTCATATGTGATCACAAGGAACCTCTGGTTATTATCTCTCCCGAGAAGCTTCTCTCCAATCCTCACTTCCGGTGTCCATCCCGACTAAGGTGAGTCTGTGGAGTATAGGCAGATGGGTGCACCGACACAATAAATATAATACAAAAAAAAGAAGTTAGTGGACGAATTGTCCGTGGACGAAATGTACGTGGACGAAATGTCCGTGGACGAAATGTCTGTGCACGCAGGGGTCCACAGCTAAGATTGTTTCCTATGCAGGGGTCCCTGATGAAAACGCTATAGGGAACCGCTGTACTAGAGGATTTAGTTCACTGGAGAGGATATGAGAGATGAATAGAAAACTATGCGAAATATTTTCTTTCGTTTTCAAATAAATTCATTATACAACGTGCTTAATTTCTCAGAACTCTTAAAAATCAGGATGATTCAATGCACACGACTACATTATAGAGGAGTTGCACTTATAGAAGTCCTGTTTCATGAAATATAACTAATCTAACATATAGAGATTCATAGAAAACTTACGAATACTTGGGGCAGACGAAACTTAATATGTTTTCTTTAGAGGTAAGAGGTTCTACTATACAGGGTGGTACGCAATACAGGAGTTCATTATAGAGGAGTTTCACTGTACTAAATAGGTGATATAGTATTCAGAGTCTATGATCAGACAGTGCATGTACTGTATGTCACCCATTGCACAGAGGTAATTACAAATAAAATATATTTTCTCTACCATCATACATAATCAACATCATATTATATAGTATCTACCGTTTGCTTCATAATGTATCCCTTTTTCTTAAGAAATCACCATATTGAGAGTGAAGCAAAAAGAAAAGTAGATTGAAATGAAATTAATATTGTTTTGTGATTCCATATACTAATGAATAAACCACAAAGCTATTATAAATTATTGAAATGTATGATGAATTTAGGGCTATAGTTATATACATAGTGTAATTTTACATTGCTTTTAAAACTTTATTTGTGGTACTTTGGTCCAATCCCTAGGACAACTGCCATGCGGATAACTGCCATGCGGACAACTGCCATTGGACAACTGCCATGCGACAAACTGCCATGCGGACAACTGCCATGCAATATACTATTATAATTTTATTTTGGGTGAATTGTAATCACTTGTAAACCTAACATTTCTTGAAACTGATTTGACGTGAAGTATATTATTATTATTTTAACCTAAAATTTTAGTATAAAAATGTTAATTGTATAGTAAGAAATTGTGAATGAAGAATCATTGAAATTAATACTTAAGTAATACTAGATTTCTTTCTTTGTTACAATCATTTTCTTTCACATTTTACGCCTTAAATAATCAAATAATTGACAAAAAGATTGAAATCTATAGATACAAAACTTTTTTTTCAAACATTTCAGAATACAAAGAATAGTACAAACATAAGCTTTACAGGTTAAAATTTTCAGTGAGGGTGATTTTGCATCTTACTATTTTAATGTTGCTTTCACACAACACTGGGCATATATGAGTTAACTAGAATGTTGATTTGTTATTAGTATATTAACAAATTTAATAAAACATAATTCAGTAATAATTATTCTCATATTTTGACACTTTTCAAATATTTATAAGACATCGGTGGGAGCTAGAAACAAAGAAACTATAGAAAAACAAATTCAAATTTCAAAGTTACTGAGTAAAGTGTTCTTTGTAAGAATTTTTTTAACATAGAAATAAGATAAATACTACTTCAGTTTCTAATCCTGAATCTAGCAGAAAAGTTTGTATTTACAAATAAAAAATATTAATCAACCCAATGAAAATTCATAAATAGTAAAATGCAAAATCACACTCACTGGAAATTTTAACCTGTAAAGCTTGTGTTTGTACTATTCTTTGTATTTTGAAATGTTTGAAAAGAAAGTTTTGCATCTATAGATTTTCCACTTCTTGTCAACCATTTGATTGTTCAAGGAGCTAAATGGGTTAAATATGATTTAAGAAAGAAATTAATTTAGTATACTTCAACTTTAAATTCTGAATCTACTGTCAATACTAATTTCTATACTTCTTCATGCACAATTTCGAACTATTCGATTAATATTACACTTAATTTTTTGGTTAAGATAATAATATTCTTCACATCTAATTAATTCCATGAAAGGTTAGATTTACAAGTTCATTACAATTCACCCAAAATAAAATTATAATATATTGCATGGCAGTTGTCCGCATGGCAGTGTGTCGCATGACGGTTGTCCACTATGGCAGTTGTCCGCATGGCAGTTGTCCGCATGGCAGTTGTCCGTACACCATTGAATCATCGATAGTGACAAAATCTTTACACAAAAAAAATTACACAAACTCCGTTTTGGTCCGTTCCTGTCCCATTCGGTGATTCTACATACTCTGTTGTTCTAGCTTGGGTAATATTTGTAAGAGAGTTATACAACAGTGTATCATTAAAATAAGAAACGTCGTGTTAAGGTAACTGCAAGAGGGTTGAGTAAATTTGTGATATCTGTTTAAGGTTTTAAAACTCGCTGAATGGTTCTAGGAATTTTCGCCGTGTGAAAATTCGCCGTCAGAATTTTCGCCGTTGGAAAATTCTCAGTGAAGAAAATTATAGAGGACAACTATTAAAAAGTATTGATAAAAAAATATTAATTATTTTAAAGAAAACCAATTTGTTGGATAACTAGACGACTGAAAATTTTAGATTATTTTTTTTTTATTTTTTTCTATATGAATTTATAATTGTAAATAATTATTGTATAAGGTGATTATTGTATTTATAATAAAACTAAGAAAACTAAAAATTTATGTTCATACTGACTGTTCATATTTGCATTGTATATTCTAATCATTACTCGTATAATTTTGTGTTACGAGAGGTCGCTGCATAACATTTGGGAGTGTTTTGATTGGTTGACTAATTGACGAAATTAACTTCTTTGTTAAGAACTATTCAGTAAAAAAGAATGAGATCACTAGTGATGGTCTGCAGTTATTTTAATTCTTTTTGGCTAATCCTAGTCGGTTCGTATCACTTATCCCCTAAATGGTGTTTGTGTTCCTGTGTGTTCAATATTGTGAAATTAAATGAAGGTCGAAGCTATATGGCTTTTATAATTAATGTACTAGCTATTAAAGTTATTGATGGTTTCATATCTACCTAATTATTGATTGTTTTGATTTAAAATGTATTACCTTGTGCGGTTTATCTCTTCAAATCAGAATTACTGTGCATGGCACAAATAGTTCACGGTAGTACACTGTTTATAATGCTACATCTGAAAAATCTCTCTTGTGAGTGTGTGTGATCTCTCTAAACCCAAATTCCATTCATTTCTATTTTAGAATCCATAAAAATTCTCGTTGCTGCGATTCAACCGTATCATGAGGAATAAATAGGAATACAATTTTCTTAGTTTCTGTCATATATTCGATTTAGTTTACTTTTCCTCATCACTTTCTGTTAGGAAAATTATTCCCTCATTCCCATTCCTATTAATTTTTCATATTTATTTTGGGTCCACTCGTATTTGTCACAACACCTTGTTCAATATTAATTTTGTGTATTACCAATAACAAGTAAGAATATTAGTGGACCCGCCTTAATTTTCTCTTATTAGGTTAATTTCCATGGTTGAAGTTTCCTGATGAAGCAATCTCGCCAGAACCTTTATACTGTCTTAACGCAGCTACAGTCTCGTCAGGGCCTCTAATCAGTACTGGTAATTGTAGCTGTATACTGTATAGTAGTATTTATGCAGAAGTCCTGTGTAAATGTTATGGCCAAGTAAAACTCTCCTGGAAGATTGGCCGTGAGGCCATGGTAGATGATGGCTGCTGTGAGCATTATGGGAGCTGTCTTTGGGCGGAGAGTCATATCTGACAATCGATGTACATCAACAATGAACGTATGACATCTAAAGTGAGCATTGGACCATTGGTGACTGGGAGCGACAACTAAAAACGTGAAAACAACGTGCAATAATGTACATAAGTACACAATTATATTATATCTGGTGTTATTTTTTGTTATTGAAACAGTCTTTCATATCCACGGCGTGGAATTACTCGTTAATTTATAATTTAGTCACACTGCATTTAAACTTATATTTTATAATCATTGCTTTATGAGCATGATTATTTTGACGATTTTTGCTTAACTAATTTACCCTTTCAATATCACTACAATGTAGTAATTTGTTAATTTATATTTCTGCAACGCATCGCTGCTGGAAGATGTTCACTTTGACTACAAGTTATTGGCTGTCTCTAAATAGTTTTGTGCAGTCATTTCACTGGTCATTTTGTCTATCATAATTTTGTTTTCTATTTCTGAATATAGCAAACTTAAATAATTTGAGTAACGTTGTTTTTTCTCCTATTTACAAAATAACAATTCACTATTTTGAGTACTTTAGCTTTGTTTTTAATTCCATTTAGTTTTCCTTGCTTCATCACTTAGTTTTATTACATATTGATTCAGTTTACTCGCTTTCTCATCACTTAGTTTCATCATTTATTCGATTTAGTTTACTATTCCTCATCAATATATTTCTGTCATGTATTTGATTTGATTCACTTTCCTCCTATCTTTTTAGTTTTGACGACCGTTTTATTTCTATTACTTTTATCATCATCACTTTAGTTTTTTCATTTATTCGATTCGGTCTATATTTTTCTTATTCATTAAATTTTTTCGTTTATTCGATATCGTTTTCTTTCTTCACCATCACGTAAAACCATTTTATGTTGGTGTCCATGTGACATGTGAACGTTATTTTACAGTTTCAGTGGATGCAACTTCCATTCTGTTATCAGTATCTCTCAGACCGCAGTACAGTTAACAACTTAGTGATAACCATGTTCATAATTAAATTCCTCAGTGAATTAGGCAGGAAGAATTTTTTGACTCTAGTTATTGTTCAGCTCTTTCTAGTAAATACTATGTTCATCTTTATTGTATTTACAATATAATTATATTCATTATCGTTGGTTAGGAAAGTTCTTCCGAGGAAATCTTTCTAGGTTAATTTTCCATTCATCTTGTTTTTCATATTTCAAAATTTAAGAACATTGTGAAATGTTAATAATATTGAAATTAGATCTTAGTCGCATGATGAGAGGTTTATATACAGCAAAATAATAATGTTGTGTTTATTGAATTTTATAAGTTTCTTTTATAGTTCTCATCGACTTTTAACGATGTAATTCGTTCCTAAATATTTGTCAGCTGAAAAAGGTATATTGGATGCCCAAAAATGAATTATTATTTTGATTCTTCTCTTTCAATAACATACAAGTACCGCTAGTCTGTTATTGTAATTCCTGAATCATTTCATTTTCTATATATATGATTCAGAAAACGGGATATTTACTTATCTTACAGTGACGTGAAACAAATATTTGAAGAGAACCTAACTGTATATATTCTAGGTGTCTTGGTAAAATACTGTACATTCCAAACAAAATAACACTTTTACTTTAGATATGACAATTAAAATGAAAAAAAATCAACATTTACTTTATATATACAATTTATTGGTAACCGGTATATTCCACCTCGGTGTATTTCACCCCGTTGTATTCCACCCCGGTATATTCAACCCTATAGGTATATTCCACCCCGGTAAGTTTCACCCCGCTTTACGGGTTATGTTTGTTAGTTATTGATATTAATCATTTATTAATATTCTACACAATACTATGTAACTTTCATTTTCATTGTAGTAAATTAAACCTTTTATTAGGTTCACAAGCTGTTTATAGTTCACTACACATGTGATAGAACAGCAGAAAGAAAGGTTGTGTGAACGCTCTTTATTAGTTGAGGTATTTATATTTTACAATCGCAAGCTGATTATCTTCACTATCGCCAATGCAACAGCGATATTAACTGTAAGATGGTGTTATATTGTACTTATTGTTATTTCTATTTTATTTTAAATTCGGTATTTTGATTTCGAGTAAAAGTGGAGTAAAATGGTTTTTGACAGAAAACTTTTTTCTTCAACTTTTACACGATTTTTTTTTGACCAGGTTTTTGATGGGGATAAAAGGAGGGGCCCCCTATCCCCATCAAAAACCTGGTAAAAAAAACTAGTTTTTTTAAAGAGTGCTTCTACGCATTCATTAACGTTGTTTACGACAGATCCTGCTGTACTAACGATGTGAGTTGGGTCTAATTTTTGTTTATGGATAAGGTTTTGTGCGCTCTTTTGGAAATTTCGTTTGTTTCCGTATGATGAAATTAAACTATGTTTTACCGTATTATAGGTAATTGATCCATCGTTATTAAGTGTTGAAATTAGTAGCTTTGCATCGCCCTGTACTGGGTCTATATGTGGCTAAAAAACAATGAATTCTTGTTAAAATCTGAGGTTATGTTTAGGTTAGTGAAACTATTCTCGAGGTTTTTTATGAAGCTTTCTGTATCTGCCCCCTTCTTAAAGTCGACCTCATTAGGCCTAGAGTTGCCTCTGAATAGAGGAATGTTATCAGTCAAAATGTGTGTATTGAGAATTTGTCTGTTTGTGTCAGAGTTTGACTGAGATGTGCCTGCATCCCCATTAGGTGAATCACCTGCCATTTTTATTGATTCTTTTGTATCGTTCAAATATAACTTTCCACTACGCAATTGGTACTGATGTACACGTTCGTGTAACTTCTTAATCTTTTCAGTGCTTTTTGGAAGCAAAAATTTATAATGAGTGCAATAAATCAAAATAATTGTTTTATGCTAATTATGACGGAAAACAAAATGAACAGAATACTAAGCTTTAAATAATCTGATGATACATAGTACTCAATATTCATGATTTTCCTTCGTCTACTTTCCTTTGGTTCGTCAACAATGTGCAGTGTTGCTGATTGTTGAACTGTAGAGGCGTGTTTGTAGAGTGCTTGTCCCATGACGTAGAGAGTGTAGTGCTGGCGTGCTGTTCTAGCGTGGTTGAAGTGACTGAATGTAGCTAGCGTTTGTAGATTGGTTGGTAGTTGGTGGAGTTCCTTCCTTTCTCCTGTACCCGTGGAGATATCCTTCTTTCTCGTTGCTGTGTAGTTTTAGACTCTACTGGATTCCGGGGTCCGAGCACTGTTTAGGTGCCAATGTACGTTTGGCTTGTGACTACAGCCAAACACGGTATTTAACTGGGGTAATAACTTCAGTATAAAGAAACAGTACATATATTCGTATACGAGGATATAAAAGGGTTACCAGGGGGTTAGAGGAGACCCTCGTAGGTAAGGATACTTCTTACTGGGATTAACTCCAGTCTCCAATTGACAAAATAGGTTAGTCTGTCTACATTCTTATAGCTTAAACCTTTTAGCTTTAAGCCTTAATTGGGAAACAGCTGCCGAACTAAGAAATGTTAAGATCTACTGTTCTCTAGGAGAACTCTAATAGCAGTAGGTTTGCACTAATGGTTTTCTATTATAAAGGTAAATTTTATCTCAAGTAGATTTAGGTTAGCTCCTTAAGTAGGTCGGCTGGTACGTAATTGTCGAGGACAGTTCGTTGCGGACTATTAGTCGCGGACAATTCGTCGCCATATTTTCCCTTCCGCCATATTTCATTTTATTTATTTGTTTCATATTTAATTCCGCCATTTATTCGCCATATTATCTATTTCTTTCACATCTTCAAATTAATAAATAGTACAATGTGTAAAAAACTTGGGATCTACAATACAAAATATTTTTTCTAATGAATAAGCAATCTTTCATTACTTTGAAATTAATTATTCCACATCTATACTAATAATTTTCTCAGTGTGTTTATTTATTATTTATTTATTTGGTGTCCGCTTTTACACTACGGGTATTAAACATGAAGATTGTAACTATGATACGCACGGGAATATATTGACTTGATATTCAAATTCCCCTGTTTCTATATAATTTTTAAATGTATTTTATCTACAAAATAAATTAGACTTTGCAGAAAATTTAATTTTCATTGAATTCATTAAAATTAACCAAAAAACAGGTAATAAATTGGTATTGATGATGACCCGTTATTTTTAACGGGAAAGTACACTAGTTGTGATATAATTCTCAAAACAAAGAGCATGGGACATATTGATAAGCATTTATCCTTATCTATATAATAAATGATATCTCAACTCCTTAGATAGCGAAAACCAATTTATATAGCAATAGATAGGGCATAACCAGATGTTAATTGTATTTTTATGTTCGTTAGATTGATTTAATGTGGATAACACATATTGATACTGCATTGCCACGTTGTGTATGCAATACAGGGTGGCTTAAAAAAAAGGAAACCTATTTTCAAACTAGTTTATTTTTGAAAATATCTAAGCTAGTAATTTTATAAAAACAGAGTTTTATTCGTTTACTTTTTTTGCATCTAGCGTGATAATCTGTTAAGAGTTACGACGAAAAATTAACATTCTGCAGCGAATTAAAAAAAGGCACCTAAAAATGGCTTGCGCGAGCACGAAGTATATGAAAAAAATCGTAAGAGGTATACTTCATTTTATATGGATGTAAAAACATTAAATTCTACTTTTTTTTGTAACAAATTAGAGAAAATGAAGCATTTACCATTTGAAAGTTGTTTTTTGAAGGTAAAATTGATATCTTTATAAAATCATCTCGCCCTTAAATTGTATATCCTATATTCGATACCCTCAAAATGCAGCTTTCAAAAGAACACAGTTTTTGTTGAGACAATTTTTTTTAAACACTAAGTTTTACGCAGGTTCAACCTCATTTTGAACATTGCTTTCCGGAAAGATTTACACCAACTGTAAAACCATATTGACAAATGTTAATAAGTTCAAAACTGAAGAAACCACTTTAAATTTTAACATAAAGTGATCATGTCACAGGAGAAAAGAATGAACAGATGAAAACACGATTTGAGATATTATCCTTTGAAGATGCATGTAAGTCTCGAACTCTTAGAACTGATTTACCGCACCGTCTAAATTTTGCAAAATGGTTTCTGCAAAAAAGTGCACATTTTGTAGAAGATATCGTGATTGGTGAAGAAGATGTATTTCCATGAATTAAAGAGTCGATAACCAAAAAGTTAATTTAATGAAAAATTCTAGGATTTAATTTTTACTACTACCATAATATGAAAATAAATTATTCCAATTATGAATTTTTTTTGCTCATTTCGTGCTCGCGCAAGGCATTTTTAGGTACCTTTTTTTAATTCACTGTAGGTTGTTCAATTTTAATCGTAACTCTTAACAGATTATTAAGTATGATAGATGCAGAAAAAGTAAACGAAGAAAACAGTATTTTTAGAAAAGTTCTAGCTTTAATAGTTTGTGAAATAAACTAATTTGAAAATGGGTTTCCTTTTTTTTGCGCCACCCTGTGCCACCTCGTGTGTTTATTTATTTATTTGGTGTCCGCTTTTACACTACGGGTATTAAACATGAAGAATGTAACTATGATACGCACGAGAAAATATTGACTTGATATTTAAATTCCCCTGTTTTTATTCAATTTTTAAATGTATTTTATATATAAAATAAATTAGACTATGCAGAAAATTTAATTTAAATTGAATTCATTAAAAGTAACGTAATAACAGGTAATAAATTGGTATTGATGATGACCCGTTATTTTTAACGGGAAAGTACATTAGTTACGAAATAAATTATTCCACATTACAAAATAAATTGTTAACCATTTGAAATGAATAAAAATAATTAAATAATAAAATGGTATCAACAATACGAATAATTTATAAACCTCATTTGAAGAATTAAAAAATGGTCTAAAATCGTGTTGAATTTGAGTTAAATATTTATAAATACGAATATAGAAAAACTATAGTAAACTGAATGCGACGAATTGTCCGTGACAAATTGTCCACGACGAATTGTCCGCGACGAATTGTTCACGACGAATTGTCCGCGACGAATTGTTCACGACGAATTTTCCCTGCGATGAATTTTCAGGATACGGAAATTCATATTATAATTAAATATCTTGTGTCATCATTTATCAAATAAGAGAAATTTTGAATAATGTATCCGCAAAAGTTGCTTATTAATTGAATAAGATAAAAATACAGAATTAAATAACATATAGTTAAATTTCCAAGTTCTTTCTAATCGAAGAATATGTTTAGTAAATTTCAAAAACCTTAATTATTTAATTTCTCTAAAATATAGTTTCCTTTGAGAAAAAGTGCACTTTTTCGTAGTAACCAAGAAACAGATTACCATACTTAAGTTCTTCCCATTACTTGTCAATAAATTCATTTTAAATAAAAATATCTGAAGGTAGCCAATCAACCTACACAGAGAAAAATGACCATTTTGGATTAAATAATTAGAAGTTGAATATGTTTTTTCCTCATGAAATTACAAGAAAAAGTTGACTAAAATGCTAACATCATATGTTATCATCACTTATATTATAATATTATTAGTTTCTAATATTTCGATTTATATAATATTGCAACTAATTGTTAAATTGATTTTGTTAGCACATCATCAAACATTTTCAATTGGTTATTACCAACAAATAACTGTTTTTATAATTATACAAAATTCAATTGCCTTAAATTCGAGTTTAGACTCCAGTACCCGACATCAATACAGGTCCGGTGTCTCATAACTGGGATATGTGTTACGAAACTAAGCATCGTGGTTTAAAGAGTCACAGGCTCTAGAATTAATATATGTAAAACTCTAGGCTCATGATTTGAATTTAATGCGTGAAGAGATTGACAGTTTAGAGGCAGGGTCTAAAATTAGAGGAAGTGAATCCTACTGATATCATTTGCAATGGACTCTATGACAGAATTTTCTTGTATAGAATCGATACGGGTAAGAAATGATTGTGAATTAGTTGATACAAAACCATTTTAAACAATTGGTTACGACTCTCATTTTTCTTCTCACATTATTGTTAAAGGGTAATCACATTTTGAGAGAGGTTACTTTAACTGATTCTTTAAAACCTTTCAGTTTACGTCACAATAAACATTGTGACGTATGGGTGTATTCTCTGCTGTCAAATATTACTCAACATCGCTATCAATGAAGACATTAATTTTAAACTCTTCCTCATCATCTAAATCAGCCGACACCACCATCGGGGTCTGGCTGCCCTCCACGGTCCTCAACCTGACATCTCTCTTGGTAAGTGGCCAAGTTTACATAAGACAGAGTCCAATCAAGAACACTGCAAAATGCCACCCACCTCCTGGTTCCAGCTGTGGCACATACTCTCTCTCCCCTACCCCCATTCACCACTAACATGCCAAGCATGGTTGATTCTAGATACCTCCGTCCCTTACACGTCTGCAATACCAACCCACACCTCCTTCACTCAAATTTCATCCTCCCCTCCGCTGCCCCATGCATTCTCTGGTGAGCCGTTAATATCCCCTCCCCTCCCCCCTTCGATTTCCATACCTTTCCACATTCCTCATAACTACATGTTAAATCAATTTTCCTCCTACCTATATTCCTACTTAATGCTACATCATTCATTCTCATATATACTCATGTCCGCGCTGTTTCTCCCATACATTCAAAATGTCCTTCACCACATCCTTCCATTTATTTAGATCTATTACTGCACAATCTCTTCACTTCCATCCAATCAATCGCTACCTCTTTCAATCTTTCAACACAACAGTCTTTCTCTTCTTCCTAGGCACAATTCTCACGTCTTCTAATTTCTTTTACCATCCTGGCGGAGGTCTGCCGGCCGCTCGCGCCGCTTCGTTTGATGCACCAGATTACTTGGGTCGGTGACATGTGCGAGAAGCCAACTGTGACAGCCCGTTACCTGCGAAACACAGCCTTCCTTTGTCCCGGACAATTACGGGACTCACCAGATACCCTACACTCCACAAAACAACACGGGAGCGCGGGGCATCTTCATGCGTTCTGAGCGGTCGACGGGCCATCGGGACGACGTTGCATGGCGACGCGGGGAATAAGCAACAACAATAACTGCTAGATATAAACATATATTATTTTCATCTACCCAGATTTTATTCGACTGCAATTATTTATTACATTTATTGTTAACACTTCATGATGGCCTTTTTTGTATTCCTATTTTAAGAAAAATGAGCTACACGGACGAATATTCTGTGTATGAAATATACCTAGGGTTGAATATACTGGGGTGGAGTTTACTGGGGTGGAATATACTGGGGTGGAGTTTACCGAGGTGGAGTATACTGGTCACCTGTTCAGTGTATTATGCAGTAGAGTGAGTGGGTAGTTTGTGATGATGTGACCAAGTGTAATGTTATGGTTTAGTCTTTTGACTCTTTTCATTAGCATAAAGATTGTAACGTTATTGGTTTGGCTTTTGACTCTTTTCATTAACAAAAAAGGGATAGTAATGTTATGGTTTAGTCCTTTGACTCTTTTCATTTACAAAAGGATTGTAACGTTATTTTATAGTATTTTCATTGACAAAAAAGGAATTGTAACGCTATGATTTAGTCTCTTGACCCTTTTTATTAACAAAGTGATTGAAACGTTATTGTCTAGTCCTTTGACTCTTTTCATTTACAAAAGGATTGTAACGTTATTGTCTAGTCTTTTGACTCTTTTCATTTACAAAAGGATTGTAACGTTATTGTTTAGTCTTTTCATGAACAATTTTTAGAAAAGTTTTTTTAATGAAATAAAGTTTTTATACAATTCGTTGTAAAACTTTTTGTATTTTTCTCATAATAAATGAATTTAAGAAGTATAACAGTTTTGGTATCATTAGACTGGTCAAGATAACAATTTATTTTAAAAGGATGATACGCAACAGCAGATATCATAGACTTTGTTGTTAGAATTATATCAAAGTCGATAATGAATATCTATAGTTACATTTGGGGCAATTTTTTTTTTGTGACTTTCTAGCACAACTTTTTGTGCCTCATTTAAAATTCTGCTCCTAACTTAAATCAGTTTTAAAATATTAGTTAAAATTATTTTTTTTAGGTCAGGATCTATTTTGAAAAATTACAAACATTTTTTAATTTCTACTGTGATGTCACTCTGTAGAATAGAAATCCATTAACTCATTTCCAACTTTAACATATATAATATGATTGTATTTTGAAATTGATATAATTTTAGCAATTAAACAAATATTTGAAATTGTGAATTAGGAATAAATTCAGATGAGTTTAGTCGATAGAACTAATAATTAATAATTTTACACATTTGTATTATCAGTATAGATTCGTTAAACTTATTAAAATACTATTAGCATATATCATAGATATTGTTAGAAAAAGATTATATAAAATTACTGACTGATATATATGTAATTCATCTCTTTTAAAATAGATATATATCCCCATACATAATCTAATCAAAGAAATAATTACCATGAGATCCCAAGCTTTTTATCTCATAATCATAGTGGTCTGTGCTGTGGGTTCCATTTTGTTCATATCAAGTAAGTACTACTTGTTTCTCAGTTAATTTCTATTTATTCATTAACAAATTTAATTTTTGATTTTGCACTTAATATTTATATTCAACAATAGCTGATTGAAAACTCAGTAGTTATTAATTCAACACACTTCTCTCAATTTCATCATATGTGTATGTATGTGTATTCCCAATTAACGTTGGTAAAAATTTAATAGTTTTAGGTAAATTCCACCACGGAAAATTCCACTAAATAATACTGCTTTACATTCACATTGAATATGAAATTAAATAAAACTGTTTGAAAAAATAAGTTTTTAAATATATAAAAATGTGTTTTTTGAGTATATTTTCTCACTGGAGGCTAGGATAATTTACAGTTTACAAATTAATATACTTTACACGTATTATAGGGGAATGGTGCAGTACTGAGACACTTTATAGTACTTGGAAAATACAGTGCAACTTATCTACACATAGTAAAGTCCTGACTAATGAAGTACCCTGTATAATGAATATAGTTTGTGTTGTCTGGAATAAAATGACCATCAGTTTTGCATCTCTTTATTGTTCACTAGTTGTATTTCATTGAAGATGATTTCTTTCACTTCAACTTCTATATTATGAAGTCGTGTGTAGTGAATTATTTCGATTCTTTGAATCATGAGAAATGAAGTATACTGCTTAATGAATTCATATATTTTAAGGAGAATATTTTGTGTAGTCTGTCATGAAATGGCCTGACATCTCTTGTTGACACCTGTAACGAAGTAACCTCTATATAGGGAACTACTGTAGTTGTAGTTCCCTCCCTCATTACACTATGTTTTGATTCAGATGATAATTTAAATTTCTGTTTCATGTCCTATTTTAACGCTTATTTTTCAAGTATTTCAATTGAATGTCCACGGTTGCCAAGTTTCTTTATATGCAATATTAAGATGATTTTCTCTAAACTTCAACAGGATTAAGGGGTGACTTTCGGCAGAAGAATGGAGGTAATTTCGACACCAACCTGCACCAATCTTTCAACAATAACAGAGTATTTGAATCAAATGAGGAAATACAAGAGGTGGAAAGAGATTTGGTGGTGCTAATAAGTACGGGTGGAAGGTCTGGAAGCTCTTGGATGGGAGAGATGCTTTCAAGAATGAGTAACGACACTTTCTACGTTTTCGAACCTCTGACTATGATAGAAAAAGTCTACAAAGAGAAAAAGAGCGATTCTCTTATGCTTGAGATAATGAAAAATGTATTGAGCTGTCAAATGAAAGGAAGTATTGTTAGGCTTAATAAGAAATGGGCTGGTGCGTTGAAGAATGTCATAAAAAAATGTGATGGAAAGTGCGGTACTGTCAATGGTATCAACAATCTCTGTATCAAGTCCAAGACAGTTTTAGTAAAGGTGAATAACATAAAAAAATTCAGGGAATTTATTAAAAATTCATTTACTATGAACATTCAAAATTTCAAAATGCAATGACAAATTCAAATTTTCTAATATGATAATCTATAACAGACAATCAGACTTTCTGTTAGCCAACTGGAAGATCTGTTGATGATGAAATCCTTCCGAAGACTCAAAGCTGTTTATATAGCGAGGGATCCTCGAGCTCAGTTGCTTTCACGGTGAGGATCCAATAATATCTTAAATCAACGGTATTTACTATCAGAGAAAGGAGTCACTACATGATCAATTTCAAAAAATATACAAGCATTACAATTATTGAAGTTTCTCTTTGGAAATAAGGTATTACATAATAAGGTGTGCAAAAATCATAACAGTTACACTTTTCTGCTAACTTATCGAAATATAAATCTTCAGAAGGAAGGTAAATGGGACAGAGAATTATTTTTGAGAATATTTTACAAATACCAGTAAATTTTACTAGTGATTGTCATATATTTTATGCAATTAATATAATAAATTTAAATCATAATCTAGATATTTTTACATTAACTATATACTGAATTTATAAAATTCGTAAATACAATGAATATTTCAGGAAATTGAAAAGTTGATTGTCATTTCATCCAATTTCAATTCACAGTTTTCTACGTTTTTTTTCTAGCGGTATGATATAGGTAATATAACTTCTTGTGAAGTTATATTTGATTTATTAATCAAATTAAAGTTTTGTTCTTTCAAACCAGCAAAGGGACTTTCCTGCCAGATAACTTCAAGATTGAAGAATTGATTAGTCACTGCGAAAGAGTGAACTCTGATGTCGAATCTTTTCACCAACTATCACGTTCTTTTCCTCAACACTTCTTTCTGCTTAGATATGAAGACATGTGTAGAGATCCGATAAGTAATTATTGTGATTGATCTTTTACATGCCACGTGTTTGGAATAAATATCTTGCTATAATAGATATTAAAGTTCTAAGATCAATAAATAATAATCCGTTATATAGTGCAGTCTATCGGACTTGATGCAACAATAATAAAGATAAATTTCAGCCCCTAAAATTGATATGAAAACACTTTTTTTGATCGATAAATAAACGAAATAAACTATTCAATTTGATGTGTAATTGAAACTAAACGTGAAAAAATGATTAGTCAAAACTAATTATTAGGAATTTACTTGAAGGGCAAATAGGATAAAACATATATCTATCATTTAGGAAATTTAAAAAACAAACCATAGCAATCATATCCTCCCATTACTCATCAATGACGCTGAAAGCTTAAAAGTAAAAGGTCCATCTACTACTATATATAATATATATACCCTCTATTCACTAATGAAGATAGTTTTTTTTACAAAATATTTGCAGTGCACTTGTTGTATTTCTCATGATTGTATTTCAATGTTTTAAGTAAGTTAAAACCAACCGCAAATCATTATAAGTAAAGTTCGCAATGAACAGTTAGGATTATTTTTAACCAATTTAAAATTCTATAATGTATAATTTTATTACAGGACAAGCCACTCACCTTTGGAAGTTTTTAAAATCCAAATCCGAATCTCGATTGCCTGCTGGATGGAATGACTACTTGAAAAAACATGATAATAATTCATCAAAACCAATTCGTAATAAATACACAACTTACAGGAACACCAACACTAAATGGTTCGAATGGAGAAACCAACTAAAGAACAGTAGCTACGACCTTCAGAAGCTTGAGAGAGAATGTTCCGTGGCGATGGAGAATCTCGGTTACCTCCCTCTACACACCCACGACCATGTTAAAAACTTGACTGTGCCTTTCATGACAGAAATGAATTGCCATTTCTTCAATTGCCACTATTTTCAATTTGAGAATTAGTAAGCTTTTTCATTTTTTTTATATAATATTGCAATCTAAAGATAAAAATAATTTAATTTAGACTTTATAATAGTATATTATATTAGCAGCATATAGTTTACAGAAAGACTAATCATATTCAACACAATCATTTATAATAACAGGACTTAATTCCATCGGTTGAAGTCTGTTATAGCGTTCATAAACTTGCTTGGTAATATCCATTATTCTTCATTAATTACTCATCATTATATCGATGAATAATGACTATAGAACAATTTAGATTGTGAATGGATTTATGTGAATGAATAATTACTAGTCTTTTCCAATGAACGATAATTATGCACAAATTAGTTTTTGTATATTATGTTTATGTTTTTATGTTTACTCGTTACATTAAATATGTATTGGTTAATTAGTACCGTTCAATTTTAACCTTAAAATTCATTTGCTTGTTGTTTAGCGTCAATGATTTGTAAGTAACTACATACATGTAAAATCACTTCTATGTAGGTAAATTCCCTCATGGAGAGATCCCCATGGAAATTATAACTACGGGAAAATTTCATAATACTGTATAGATTTCATCGTGGATCGTCAATTTGGCCCGCCGACAGTTAGGACCAAGACAATTGGGCCCCAGACAATTGAGAAAAAATTGGGGCAGCAGACACAATAAAGAAGTGTTACTTTTTTATTTACAGGGTTGTAAAAATATTATCTTTAAAATATGCTTCATATTCTCTTGAAAAATATTCTCCATATTCGTTTTATATATTCTTCAATATTCAGAAATATGATCTATATCATTTCTATTTTCAATTCATAAAAGTGCTGTAATTCGATTGATAATCCTGATAAGGGATAAATTAGTTCCAGGCGGAAAAAACTGCCAGTCGAAAAACTGTCTGGCGGAAAACTGCCAGTCACTAACTGGATTTAATGACTTTAGTCAATAATAGTATTTGAAATTATACAAAAATATCTGTTCGCCCTTCGTTAAGGAGTTAAGGGGACATTCATATTTACTTAGTAGGTATACACAACAAAAATAATATTTAAATGTAGACAAATTTATTAGAATTTTTTTAAATACATTGTTATATAAATATTACAGAAATATATAAAATTCAATATAGAAATTAAAAACTAAAACCTTTCTTAGAGACTACTAAGAGAAGAAACAAAGAAATAATTGTATTTGGGACAGAGTACAATTTCCTTGTTTACACAACGCATCTTTACATTATCAGTTCATAACGGGTTTAGTGACAAATTAGTTCTTCCTGTGTTTATATAATTTGAGATTTGAACAAGTGTTCAAGTTTAAAATTCGCTTGTACTCATAAAATAACTTCGATCGATGTTTGTGAAATATTTAGAATTTGCAACCCAGAACATCTATGTTTAATAAACTGGTATTACCTACCTAATTCTCTAGCAATAATTTTCACTAGATCGAAATGGAGTGCATATTAAATAATAATATATTTTACATATAAATGGATATTGTAAAAATGAAGGTGTTGTGTAATTGACATGGAGACTAAAAATGTAAATGTAATGAATATTGAACATACATATAAGTTGATTAAACATTCACTTAATTTATTGAATAATTTACAATGATATTATTGTGAGAATATCTAACTAGCTGGCAATCAAAAATCATTGCACGGGGTTTAACTTTGTTTCATAACCAAAGGCTACATTGCTGACGTAAATAGGAAATTGAAAACAAGGGACTATATATACGAAACTTAACATTTTTTTTACATGTACGTGACTTAGCAAATATGTTAAAAATGCTATGTATAACTTCCTTATGTGTATCGAACTATCGTTAACTGTGTGTTTGATAAAGTAGCTTTGTTGAAATATTAATATCCTGTGAATATTAAATAATTCAATTTCTTCATAGTCATTACTGTAAAAATGAATGTCCCCTTAACTCTTTAATTATTAAGGGGACTGCCCCCCGAAGAAATATCGTAATTTTATCATTATTTTTTATTGTGTAAATAGTTGCTTTATAACCTTCTTATAGTGTGTGCAAAATACCAGCGTATCGTATAACTCTAACCCCCCTGGGGAGAGGGAGAAAGGGAAAAGTGGGCTGGGGGGTAGGGAGTCAATATGTACTCTAAAAACCATCTCTCAGCCAATTATAATTCGTAATAATTAATTATCTCGCTATATCTGGTATCTAACCTACCACTATATAACGCCCACACCAATGAATGCAAAGAAAGATTGCTCAGTTATCGCTAAACCTTTGAAGCGGATGGATGCTGCGTGTCAGATCATCAAACTTTGAAAGGAAATTCCTACTAATTCGAGTTCTACAAATCTTGTAATTCAAAACATCCCACCTGTTTTTTGGTTGAAGCTAGAGCATTTCGTTTTTTTGCATTCGATACTCCATAATGATATCTACAATATGATTGCCTTCGATTTTTGATTTTCGAATTTGTTGTAGAAAATTTTTTCCAACAAAATTTTTTTTCAGAATTTTTGTTTTACTTTTTATGAAAAAGTCGAAATTTAGAAAACACATTCGAAAATCAAAAATCGAAGGCAATTATATTGTAGATATCAGTATGGAGAATTGAATGCAAAAAACCGCAATGCTCTAGCTTCAACCAAAAAACAGGTGGGTTTTTTTTGAAAATGGTTCGAAATTTGTTCGAAATTGAAATAACTCGTTTTCTATGGGTCTAATCGAAAAAATGTCATGAACAAAAACGATAGATAATTCAATTTTATATATACATACAAGGTTTCAGAACCATAACTTCAATAATAAATTTTTTTCAAAATTTTGGGGGCGGTCCCCTTAAAGAATTGCGAACGGATTTTTTATAAATTCATATGTTATCATTGACTAAAGTCATTAAATTGCCAGTAAGTGACTGGCAGTTTTCCGCCTGGCAGTTCTCTGCTTGGCAGTTTTCCACCTGACATTTTTCCGTGTACCATTAGTAAGCCCCTTAAATCACATTTGGATGCCAATTTCATGTTTCGGTATAATCAAAAGCTTGGAAGAGTTTAGATAAATCGTATTGAAATGAATCATGTCATATGGATCCAATGCTTAGTGTATGTACTTTGTACATCGTCTGACAAATTTCATTCACAGTAATATTTAGTTAATAAAATGGGTAAATTTGAAAATTTATTAGTTATGTTGAACAGAGGAAAATTAAACAGTTGTTGGCATAATATGAAATCATTATAATACATTTTGTAATATTAATTTATAAAAGTTTTCAGTATTGAACACTGGACTGGTTTCGACAAATTCACATTAACCTTAATTTGGCTTGTATCTTCCAATCATTTCAGCATGTCTTGGTGGTCAACGGTCTTCTAAAATGCATACATTCTTATTTTCTATTGTTTCTCTAATTGTTTCTTCTTCTATAATACCTATTTTCTTATTTTCTATTGGCTGCATCCTAACTCATTCACTACACAGAAGTTCTCCATATAGTATATCTACTGTATCTAGGAAAGTTTTTTGCTTACATGGCCTTTCTCTGAACAGAAAAATATCATAATCTACATAATAAATAGTATTTATTAATGAAAAGACTATGTTCTGATAAAAGGAATATATATTCTAAACAAGATTATATTTTACATAACGAGAATATATTTTTGACAACGAGATTTTTTCTATTAAGAATATTCCTTATTTTAAATATGCTCAAGATTATATTTTTTATGTAAAAAGCATATTGTCACAACACTAGTTATTAAAGTAGCAATGGTCAATAATTAAATTAACACAGTAGACTTGGGATCAATTGTCTTGGGCCCAATTGACTGATCACTGGTTCATGTTTACATTAAATATAACATGAAATAAAAATGATTTAACACATTTTTTTGTTGGTAATCGTAGAACATTTTATTAGTTAAATAGTTCAGAAATTATAAGTATTTATAGGTAAGAAGTATCACCCAAGGTGATAACATATATTGCGTTTATTAATTATTATACAGAACAAATTAAGTTATTTACATATACAGTGTGTTCATGAAAAATGTATCCACTGCCATTGAATTTAAGTACTAGGTTATGTATATTGTATTGTTCATTAATTATTACTTATAGTAGCTATTACTCGACTATGGTACCAATATTATGCATATCATTGTACTAGAATGATGAACATTTAGATTCAGTTTTCAGGGACACACTGGACATTTAATTTATTGACCACGGTAGGAAGTTAGGAACTCATCTTAGCTGCATGCAGAACTCATGGAAATAAATAAATTTAGTCATACAGTAAAACCTCGTAGTAGACCATAGATACGTTCCAAGTTAGTTTGGTCTAGTAGGAAACTCACTTCAGCTGTTTCCTACTAGACCAAAATAATTTTCTCTAAAAGTAAAGCGGTGACTTTAAAATTTCGAAAACTCTATTTGTTTATGATAACTTTAATGCCGAATTAAAATGGTGACTAACATACCAATTTCGAAGGGAAACACATTAGATAAAGTGAAGACTATTGTAATTTCATAAAATGTTAATTTATTTTGGATAATATTTTCATTTTAATTGAAACAAAAAAAATTCATACTGTTTCTAAAATTTTCTGTAAATTTCTTAACACAGACCCTACCATTAAATCTGTAATAACAGCATAAATAAATATAATACATCATTCAAATTATATATTTATCTTTAAAACAGTATTGTAATTATTATTCCTTGTAATATTTACACTAGAATAACTGTCAGGTGACAAAATTGTGTTTTGTCTAGGGATCCGGAAAATTGATCGAAAGCAAATGACCGAAAATAATCTATCGAAAGCAATTGATCGAATGGAAAATTGATCGAATGGAAAATTGATCGAATGGAAAATTGGTCGAATGGAAAATTGATCGAAAGGAAAATTGGTCGAATGAAAAATTGATCGAAAGGAAAATTGATCGGAAGGAAAATTAGTCGAATGGAAAATTGGTCGAATGGAAAATTGATCGAAAGGAAAATTGATCGAATGGAAAATTGGTCGAATGGAAAATTGATCGAAAGGAAAATTGATCGCACAACAATTGATCGAATGGAGAATTGACCGAAACAAAATTGATCGAAAATGATATTGGATCTATTTACACTAATTGACAATGATAACTAAAACCATAGATTAAAAGGGAACTTATTGACAATATATTACAGCTAGTAGATCTTGTTACCATGATTTATATTAAATAATAATAATTTATAAAATAATAATATATAATAATTATTTATGTATAACATTTCTTCAATCAACTGTTTTTCTATAACAGAAAATTATATGCTTTGAAATATATTATAATTTGAAGAACTTTAAGTTTTCTTAGTTCTAGAATTTAGATAGTTCTAGATAACTTGTGAAATGAAAGTTAAATAATTAATTAATTTAGTATAGATTTAACGTCTGTTTCGGAACCAAAAGCCATATCACTGACGGCAAATGGGAATTAAATACAAGAGATAGGAAGAAGCAGTCAGAAAGAAAAATGGATTCATGAACAAAGTCACTTAACACCGTCGGTTTTAAGTGAGTTCTTTGTGAGTGCAGTCACTTACCAAGAAATGTAACAAAAAGGGACACTAAGCACCGGTTACTGCACTCACAGATGGAAGAAAATAATGAAGCTGATCTATTCGATCAATTTTCCTTTCGATCAATTGTTGTGCGATCAATTTTCCTTTCGATCAATTTTCCATTCGACCAATTTTCCTTTCGACCAATTTTCCTTTCGACCAATTTTCCTTTCGACCAATTTTCCTTTCGATCAATTTTCCATTCGACCAATTTTCCATTCGATCAATTGGTTTCGAAAAATTGTTTTCGGTCAATTGCTTTCGATCAATTTTCCTAGACCCGTTTTCTCAATTCTGACGGATATTATTTACAGTTAACTACATTGTAAGTTCTGCAATATTTTTCATTTTTTGTTTGTTTATAACTTAAAACAATATTTATTCCATTAAAAACAAGAAGAACAAACAAGGAAGTTCCTGTATGAACTTATTACGACTATGGTCGTATACGGAAGGATTGAGAGCACCCGGAAGTGATAAACTTGATCTCTTCCGTCTCGACTAATACTGGGAGACCAGCCTGTAAACCCCGATTTCATGTCTCAACTGCAACCGCAAGTTCTCCAGATACCGATCACATCACATTAATACTAGAAAGAATAACTTTAATCAAAATCATTCACATGTTACATTAAAGACACCAAAGCAGGTAATGCAATGTCTCCAGCTCTCCTACAAGCCAGTCCTCCAAGACCAGACGGTAGAGTTGAACCCATAAATCAGCCGACTTCACACAACAACGGCATAACAAAAGAGTTTCATCAAATCAGCTAAACTCGAATTCGTGCCGGTAAGCTGAAGAAGCCCGCAGAACAAATTGCAGCTTCTGCATCAGAAAGATATTTCAACAAAACTATCTGCAATCGTGAGACCATGAGGTCAACATCTTCTTTCTTCCTTAAACTTGCGACAGGAATACCCACGTTAAATAAATGATACCCAACAAAGGGTAACTATCCCTAGGAACCACTCAGACATTAGGGAACAGTGCCCGGAACAACAAATTTGTTTTACCAGGGGCAGTATTACTAGATATTATTCATCCATTAATTATGCCCTTAATAAATTTAAGTTGGTTAAAACGAGAACTTTTATGATATTCTTGTAATATAAAGGTAAAGAAAGCATATTGAACAACAACAAAAAAATTAGGAAAAAAATTCACAATTGTGTTGGACTAATAATACATGGGAGAGTTTGTCCGATTGTTTAAAGGTCCCCTCCACTCTATTTTTTTTATTCTTTAGAACTAAAGTTACTGATTATAAAACTGCAAAACATTTCAAATATGGTTCTATAGTTTCATTATAATATGTAATTTAATATTTTTTTCTGTTCCTTCTACCACCCCTCTGAATTTAATTCAAGAGAAGAAAAAGCCCGCATATCCGATAGGCTAAATATATCTGACAAATTCAAAACAATAACAAAGCTGATTCCAAGATATGGATCCATATAAAGAATCCAAGTACCTAATTAAGTATTTCTTACTAATAGTTTTCATATATCATAACATTTTCCCGATCTAGAGAACTGCTAATTTTAATACACTGTATTTGAATAAGTATGTACTATGTATGTATATACGAACGAACGTACCTATTCAAGTATGCTGACTTTTTCTTCTAATGAGTCTCAAAATGAAAAAAGTGCAACGCGAATATTTCTTATATAATTAATTGTGAACAAAACACTTGATCGATTTAAATTATGCTTACTGTGATTTATTATACATATAACATTAGATCGACAAATTTAAAGCAATTCCAGATTTTTTTTATTTAGAGTGGAGAGGACCTTCAAAGAAAATACTAAAAAACGCGTAAGATTCATCGCTTGAATTGGGACATATATGTCGTCATAGGGCATAAAGAGTTAACTTGCTTTTAACTGCAAGACCAATGGCACTCAACCCATCTATTAAGATTCATATACGTCCTCCAAAATCTCTTCGTTGTATTTCCCAAGGCTGCATTGTCCAGATATCAAACATTGAACTCTGACTCAAGCCTGTGAGCAACCTCGTCTATTCCAAGAGCAAACATAGCTGGTAAAAATGGTTACCTTGCTGAATTCCTGTCTACGACCGCAACACTTCATCAACAAAAAGCAATCTGAGAGAATAAACTTGCCATAGGAGTCTATATAGCTCCGGCACACTGTTACGAATAACAGTAAGAAAGATGTCTCTTCTCAGACAGTTGAAGACGATTTTTACACCCACCTTAAGAAACACCCTTCTATGATTATATTCACTGTTCAGTCACTCAAGTACCATACGGCAGAATATACATTAGCTTCGCAGCCACAATTCGTAGACAAACCCAGCTGAATCGGTCTTAATTCACTACCAAGATAATGTGATAAGCTGGCGCGCAGCAGCCTTGGCAGCAATCCTATGCAACTGATATGGGTCCTCTCCTCTCAAACTTGTATTCACAAATCCGTCAGAGTGGTTAGAAGATGTACTCTGGCCTCTGCAGAAGAATATGGCATATCAACTTTGTGCGTTTTATTAAGAATTAGACACACTAGTTAATTTGCGGGTAATTTTTAATCTTCAAATTTATCAGTTCATAGATAATAATTAACTGGACCTTTCTACAATTCAATATATTAATTACATGTGGATAATACAACAATTTTAACACAATTCTAATATAATGAATTAACCTGTTTACTACACTTAAACAAAGTTATATATGTCTCTTTTAAAATTAACGGTTCTCTTATGAAGTGTTTTTTTATTAGCTGAACAAGATTAGTAGAAGCACAATTAGATTATAGTTTATAATCTATCGGCACAGATTTAATAGGAGCATAGATTTAATTTATGGAATGATATCCAAGTGTTCGCTGATCGATTTTCACTGGCACTGGCGCTACACTTGATCGATACTTGAGGGAATAGTGAACAAGCTGGGATAGTCTCAGCTTCATTTTATTGTGTAAATTGAAGGCCAAAGGACAGGCTATTTTCCTGGATTCTGGGTAGTGAAAATGACTTTCACAATTTAACCAAGCGGCTTGATCAAAGTTGATTATAATTGAATTTGTGTTTTTAGCACTGAAATTTAGCACGAGTTATAAAGTGTCAGTTTTTTCCGCGTATTAATAAATGATTAATTGCTTTAATTAGGTCGATTGTTAATAGGACAATAACATTTGCAAATGACATCTTTCCAGACATCTTCTTCCGAAACAATTGGAGGAATTAGAGAATTCATCAAGTGTTGCCAGGCAGTCAGAGGTTTAGCCCTCTCCGCTCCATCCAAACATTACATCACAATTAAACTTATTTCTCACTATTTTCTTCAGCTTTTGTATCTTATCATCGTCTTAGACGTATCGATTTATTATAATATGTAATTTAAGTTATTCTTGCCATTTTTCTTCTACCCTCCGAATTTCAAGCAAAGAAAAAGTTAAATCCATAGCCGACAAATTCAATACAATAACAAAGCTGATAGATATATTAAAAATGTCCAAATATACCGTTACTTACATATCATTTCCCTGCACAAAAACATTAGGTACCTAAAACTGTACTTATACAAAATACATATACCTAATTATCATTAAATTTGCGATAATACAAGTTAAAGTTCTTACTTTCAACTGTTTCTTCTATTTATTTTAAAAATGTCGGACAGTGAAGGTTGAGTGTGAATATTTCTTATATAACTAATTACGAAGAGAATGCTTAATCAATTTCTCTTCTTTTATTTGTGATGGTACTTGGGTGACTGAATGTAATCATAGAAGAGTGTTTCTCAAGGTGGGTGTAAAAATCGTCTTCAACTGTCTGAGAAGAGACATCTTTCTTACTGTTATTCGTAACAGTGTGCCGGAGCTATATAGACTCCTATGGCAAGTTTATTCTCTCAGATTGCTTTTTGTTGAAGAAGTGTTGCAGTCGGAGACAGGTATTCAGCGAGGTAACCATTTTGTACCAGCTATGTTTGCTCTTGGAATAGACGAAGTGGCTCACAGGCTTGAGTCAGAGTTCAATGTTTGATATCTGGACAATGCAGCCATGGGAAATACAACGAAGAGATTTTGGAGGACGTATGAATCTTAATAGATGGATTGAGTGCCATTGGTCTTACAGTTAAAAAAGAAAGTTAACCCTTATTGCCCTAAGACGACATACATGTCTCCATTCAAGCGATGAATCTTGCGCGCGTTTTTTAATATTTTCCTCAACCCTTTAGCGGGCCCTTACCAATGAACTCATCAGATTGGTCTAATTATTAGTATGTCATAATTTAACACTTTTCAAGATATATTTGTGCTTGTGAATCTCCTTTATATTTTTTTGCAAATGATATTATTTTAATTTGAAAACTAATTTTTCTATTGTATTTTTTATTGATTATTTGAAAGACAAAGATGTCTGTTACTGTCAGTGGTTTATTAATACAATATAATGACAGTTAAACTTGTGGGAAAAATAATGAGCTAAAAATAATGGTGTATCACTCGAGTGATACTTGCACCTCGCTAAAGGGTTTTAAACAATCGGATAAACTCTTCCATGTAGTAGTAGAGCACATGTATACGCTTACATTAGTCCAACACAATTGTGAATTTTTTTCTGTTGTCCAATATGCTTTCTTTACCTATACATTACAAGAATATCATATAAGTTCTCGTTTAAACGAACTTAAATTTATTAAGGGATTAAAGGATGAATAATATCTATTAATAATGCCCCTGGTAAAACAAATTTGTTGTTCCGAGCACTGCTCCCTAATGTCAGGGTGGTCGGTGGTTTCTAGGGATAGTTACCCTCCGTTGGGTAACCTTTACTTGACGTGAGTATTCCTTCCGAAATTTTAAGGAAGAAAGAAGATATGGACCTCGTGGTCTCACGATTGCGGATACTCGATTACCATCTATTTTTCATTTGTTGAAATATCTTTCTTATGCAGAAGCTGCAATTTTTTCTGCGGGCTTCTCCAGCTTATCGGCACGAATTCGAGTTTAGCTGTTTTGATAAAACTCTTTTGTTATGCCGTAGTTGTGTGAAGTCGGCTGATTCATGGGTTCAACTCTACCGGTTGGCCTTGGAGGATTGGGTATCCGGTAAATTCATCGCGGTAAATTCATCGCCGGTAAATTTATCGCCGTAAATTCCTCGAATGGTAAATTCATCGCATGGTAATTTCATCGCATAGTAAATTCATCGCGTGGTAAATTCATCGCATGGCAAATTCATCGCATGGCAAATTATAAAATTAAATTGATAAACTTAAATATACTTTTTGCAAATTATCGCGCCGACCTTACATTTTTTTTCGCTGGATTAGGGTAACTTGTTTGTACGAATCTGTGATGCTAGTTTATTTTAAATGATTGGATTTTATCATTTTAGTGTCCACCGACAATTGGGCCCGAGACAATTGAGCCCTACGACAATTGGGCCCCGGACATTTGAGCCCCAATACAATTGGGCCCACGACAATTGGACCCCAAAACAATTAAGCCCAGAAAAAAATTGGACAGAAGACACAATTCAAAAAATGTTAGCTTGTTTTCACTAGGGAAGCGACAATATTATCGTTGAAATATGATTTATATTCTCTTAAAATATGTTTATACTTTTTTAATTCTATTCATAAGGTTAAACGTTACATTGAACAGTTGTTTGAATAAAATGAGATTATGAGAATACATTTTGTAATAATAATTCATAAACCTCTTCAATATTGAACATTGAACAGGCTTCAAATAATTCACGTTAACTTTAATTCAATTTGTATGTTCCAACAATTCCGGTATGTCTAAAATACCTCCATCCTTATTTTCTATTGTTTCTTCATCTTAAATAGCTACATTTTAATTTCTATTGGCTACATCCTAACTCATTTACTTCACAAGAGTTCACTATATAGAGGTACATGTTACTAGGAAATTTGTTGCTTACATTACCTAACTCGGAACAGAAAATTATTGTAGTTTAAAAGAATAATAGTATTTATTCATGATAAGAATGTGTTATTCAAAAATATTTATATTTAATTAACGAGAATATTTTTTTCGTGTAAGTAATATTCTATATTTTAAATATCTCAAGACTATATTTTTATACAGAACGCATATTGTCTCAAACCTAGTTATTACAGTAGCAAAGGTCTTTTATTTATTAAGTTAATATAGTAAGCTCTGAAAAAAATTTGAAAATAATATAATTGTCTCTGGACCCAATTGTCGTGGGCCCAATTTTCCGGGGCCCAATTGTTGTTGGGCCCAATTGTCGTGGAGCCCAATTGTCTTGGGCCCAATTATCGGCGGGCCCAATTGTCGGGGTCCAACTGTCGGAGCCCAATTGTCCTGGGCCCAACTGTCGGTCCACGTCTCAAATTACGTATTTGGATAGCTACTCATAGTTTGAAGAACAATATAACTAAATGCTACACCTCTTTGAAAATATGATCAGCAAAGCATAATTGCCTCAGTAAATGGGAACCAGGTTTTATAATTATTTAAGAGGTATTGATTACAATTTATCTTTTTAAAAGTAATTTAGATATATTTTTTGTGAAGTTGTAACGATAGAATTTAATCTTAATATTAACGGTTTGCTTTAGCAACATATCCATATATTATTTCGTTGACCGACAATTGGGCCACGACAATTTGACCCCGGACAATTGGTCCCAAGGACCAGTATATTATTTGCCCATTTTTTCAGAGTCACAGTATCAACTTAATTAAAGACCATTGTTACCGTAATAACTAGGGATGTGACAATAACCGTTTGGTATAAAAATATATAGTCTTGAGCATCATTAAAATATAGAATATTCCTAATATGAAAAAAAAACATTCTTGTTATGAAACATATAATCTTTTAATAGAACATATTCATTTCATGAATAAAAGGTTTTATTCTTTTAAATAACTATAATTTTCTGTTCTGAGATAGGTCATATAAGCAACAAATTTCCTAGTTTCAGTACTTCTATAGTGAACTTCTGTATAGTGAATGAGTTAGGATGTAGCAAATAGAAAATAAGAATGTAGCTATTTTAGATGAAGATACAATAGAAAATAAGAATGTGGGTATTTAAAGAATGCCGTAGCCCTCCAAGACATGCTGGAATTATTGGAACATACATACAAGTCGAATTAAAGTTAATGTGAATTTGTTGAAACCTGTTCACTGTTCAGTGTTCAATATAGAAGAGTTTCATAGATTAATATTACAAAAAGTATTTTCACAATCTCATTTTTTCCCTACAACTCTTCAATTTTTCTTAGTTCAATGTCACGAAAATCTTTAAAATTCACATAACATGATTCAAGTTAATAAAAAATATTTAAATACTTCAAACATGAGATTAGTATACAAATGTGATTTAACGGGCTTAATTATCAATATTCACCTTACCATGTTTATCAAACGAATTAAAAAATTACAAACATATTTTTAGAGAATATAAACATATTTCAAATATGATATTGTCACTACCCTAATAATAACAAAATAACACTTCTTTATTGTGTCTTCTGCCCAATTTTTTCTGGGTTCAATTGTTTTGGAGCCCAATTGTTGTGGGCCCAATTGTCGTGAGCCCAAGTGTTTTTGGGACCACTTTTCCTGAGGCTCAATTGTCCTGGGTCCGATTGTCGGTGTAGCATATTGTTTGTAACGTTTCAATGTCTTTTTGAATAAATCATCTTTTATTTACCTCTCTATTATTTGTATTATCTACCTTCCTATGTCATCGATGATTTATTATGCGATGAATTTACCTGCAATGAAATTACCATGCGATGAATTTACCGCTATGAATTTACCCGCGATGAATTCACACTGATATAAATATAACTTAATAAGGTAGTCTAGTGATCATACCCTGGCCGGTAGGTTAGGATATGTTAATTATTTAGGTATATGTCGCTAAGATTAGTTCCTAATTTTCTAGCGTGGTCAATAAATTAAATGTCCAGTGTAACCCCTAAAAATTTATCCACTGGATCACTGCAACTGAATCTAAATGTTCATCATTCTAGTATAATGATATGGTACCATAGATGAGTAATAGCTACTCTAAGTAATAAATAATTATTTACTTATAATAGTGATTACTTATAGTAATTAATGGATACAATTTTTGTGGACACACTGTATATGTAAATAACTTAATTTGTTATGTATTATAATTACCTTCGCATATTTGTGTATGAGGTCATATTTTACCGGCATTTATTTATTTATTATCTTAATATTCGCATAACTGAAAAAGTGTAACCAAATTTCCTGAAATTTGGTGAGACGATTGGCCAATGTCCAATGACCTTCTGGTAGAATTTTGGGAGCGACCTGGTCAAAGGTCAAGGTCATTGTCATTTATAACTCAAAAAATATTGAGCCATATTGCATGAAACTTGGTGGGACGATGAGTTAATCAATATACAGAAACCATTTGGTCAGATTTTGGGAGCGATCGGGTCAAAAATCAAAGATCAAGGTCAATGCTATTTATAACTCAAAAAGTATTGCACTAAATTGTCTGATATTTATTGAGACGATTGGTCAATGTCCAGGAACCATCGGATAGAATTTTTGGATCGATCCGGTCCAAGGTCAAGGTTAAGGTCATTTATAACTCAAAAAGTATCGAACCTTGGATATTGCATGAAACTTGGTGGGACGATTGTTCATTATCCAGTCACCAGTTTATTAGATTTTGGAAGAGAACGGGTCAAAGCGGCGGCGGCGACGACGGTATGCGCTCTACCGAATGCACGTAATCTAGTTAATAAATGCGATGTTAGTTATCACCAGGGGTGATATTTCTTACCTATAAATACTAATAATTTCTAAACTATTTAACTAATAAAATGTTTTACGATTACCAACAAAAGAAATTGCTAAATCATTTTTATTTCATACTATACTTACTGTAAATGAAATCTGGTGCACAGACAATTAGGCCCAAAACAATTGGCCCAGGACAATTGATCTCGATATATTCTCATTATTTAAAAAATATTCCCGTTATGAAATATATTCATTTTATCAAATCATATTCTCTTCATGAATAAATATTATTTTCTATGAAGATTATAATATTTTTCGGTTTAGAGACATGACATTTAAGCAAAAAACTCTCCTAGATACAATTAATAGATATACTATATAAAGAATTTCTGTGTAGTGAATGAGTTAGGATGCAGCCAATAGAAAATAGGTATAAATAGGTATTATAGAAGAAAAACAATTATGGAAACAACAGAAAATAAGATGTAGGTATATTAGAAGACTGTTGACCAAATTAAGGTTAATGTGAATTTGTCGAAACCAGTTCCGTGTTCAATACTGAAAAGTTTTATAAACTATTATTATAAAATGTATCCTCATAATTACATTTTATGCCAACAACTGTTCAAATTTTCTTTGTTCAATGTAAAGAATAAATTTTCAAATTTACTCATTTTATTACCTAAATATAACTGTGATTGAACTTTGTCAGACGATGTACAATGTACATACACAAAAAATTGGGGTGACCGGTCCATTCGCCGAAAACACATTCGTCGCAAGACACCTTCGCTGAACGAAACTTTCATCGATAATGTAAAAAACGCTATATGTTATAAATATAAAGAGATATTGTCCATCTAAGGTTAGGTAAACGGTCAGGTTTGGGGTTGAGGGCGTTTGGGGGGTTAAACACTTCTTTATTGCTTTATTGTGTCTGCTGCCCCAATTTTTTCTTGGCTCAATTGTCTGGGGCCCACTAACTGTCGGCGAGCCCAATTGTCGATCCACGATGAAATCCATTTAGTATTAGGAAATTTTTCAGTAGTTATTATTTCCATGGAGATCTTTCCATGAGGGAATTTACCTACAAAGAAGCAATTATACAATATACATGTACGTAGTTACTTACAAATCAGTGACGCTAAACAACACACAAGCATATGAATTTTATGGTTAAAGTTAAACGGTACTAATTAACCAATACATATTCAATGTAACCAGTAAACATAAAAACTTAAACATAATATACAAAAATATTTTGCGCATAATTACTGTTCATTAGAATCGACTAGTAATTATTCATTCACATAAATCCATTCACAATCTAAATTGTTCTATAGTCATTATTCATCGATATAATTATGAATAATTTATGAAAATTAATGGATATTACCAAGCAAGTTTATGAACACTATAAAAGACTAATTATAAATGATATTATTATATATGATTGTGTTGAATGTGATTAGTCTTTCTGTAAACCATATGCTACTTATATAATATACTATTATAAAGTCTAAATCATATTATTTTATCTTCAAATTGCAATATTATAAAATAAAAAAATCGCACTAATTCTCAAATTGAAAATAGTGGCAATTGAAGAAATGGCAATTCATTTCTGTCATGAAAGGCACAGTCAAGTTTTTAACATGGTCGTGGGTGTGTAGAGGGAGGTAACCGAGATTCTCCATCGCCACGGAACATTCTCTCTCAAGCTTCTGCAGGTCGTAGCTACTGTTCTTTAGTTGGTTTCTCCATTCGAACCATTTAGTGTTGGTGTTCCTGTAAGTTGTGTATTTATTACGAATTGGTTTTGATGAATTATTATCATGTTCTTTCAAGTAGTCATTCCATCTAGCAGGCAATCGAGATTCGGATTTGGATTTTAAAAATTTCCAAAGGTGAGTGGCTTGTCCTGTAATATAATTATACATTATTGAATTTTAAATTGGTTAAAATAATTTTTCTTTACAAATTCTGTAATGGATTCATATACTTTAATATCTATCGAAGCAAGATGTTTATTCCAAACACGTGGCATGTAATAGATCAATCACAATAATTACCTATCGGATCTCTACACATGTCTTCATATCTAAGCAGAAAGAAGTGTTGAGGGAAAGAACGTGAGAGTCGGTGAAAAGATTCGACATCGGAGTTCACTCTTTCGCAGTGACTAATCAATTCTTCGATATTGAAGTTATTCGGCATGAAAGTCACTTTCCTGATTTAAGAAAAGGACAAACAATAATTTGATTAGTAAATCAAATATAACTTCACAAGGAGTTATATTAGAATCGAACCGTAGAAAATTGTGAATTGAACTTGGACGAAATATTATTATAATTAAATTTTCAATTTCCTGAAATTTTCAAGGGTTTACGAATTTGATAAATTCAGTATAGTTAGTGTAAAAATATCTAGATTATGATTTAAATTTATTATATTAGTTGCATAAAATATATGACAAACATTAGTCAAATCTACTGGTATTTAAATAATTCTGTCCCATTTTCCCGCCTTCTGAAGATTTATATTTCGATAAGTTACCAGAAAAGTGTAACTGTTATGATTTTTTCACACCTTATTAATACCATATTTTCAAAGAGGAACTTTAATAATTGTAATTGTACGACAAATCTGTTAAGACTTATAAGAATCGGAATTTGGATAACTTTTACTTGTTCTTGTTAAATTAGCATCATGCAGTGTATATCATTGATTTAAGATATTATTGGATCCTCACCGTGAAAGCAACTGAGCTCGAGGATCCCTCGCTATGTAAACAGCTTTGAGTCTTCCGAAGGATTTCATCATCAACAGATCTTCCAGTTGGCTAACAGAAAGTCTGATTGTCTGTTATAGATTATCATATTAGAAAATTTGAATTTGTCATTGCATTTTGAAATTTATCTTTTAATGTTCAATGAATTTGTAATAAATTCCCTGAATTTTTTTATGTTATTCACCTTTACTAAAACTGTCTTGGATTTGATACAGAGATTGTTGATACCATTGACAGTACCGCACTTTCCATCACATTTTTTTATGACATTCTTCAACGCACCAGCCCATATATTATTAAGCCTAACAATACTTCCTTTCATTTGACAGCTCAATACATTTTTCATTATCTCAAGCATAAGAGAATCACTCTTTTTCTCTTTGTAGACTTTTTCTATCATAGCCAGAGGTTCAAAAACGTAGAAAGTGTCGTTACTCATTCTTGAAAGCATCTCTCCCATCCAAGAGCTTCCAGATCTTCCACCCGTACTTATTAGCACCACCAAATCTCTTTCCTCCTCTTGTGTTTCCTCATTTGATTCAAATACTTTGTTACTGATGAAAGTTTCGTGCATTTTGGTGTCGAACTTACCGCCAATCTTCTGCCGAAAGTCATCTTTGAAACCTGTGAAAGGTTTGAGAAAATTATCTTTAATATCGCATATAAAGAAACTTCTCAATCGTGGACATTCACAGTACTTGAAAAATAAGTGTTCAAAATATAGCATTTTGCATACAATGTTACTCCTTTTTAGTGAGCTACGATTAGTTCCTTATAAAAAGGTTACTTCCCTGCAGAGAACCTCAAGATCTGGCCATTTCATGTCAGACTACAAAATATTCTTTTAGAACAAATAAGAATTCAGGACTCTAAGAATTGAAATAATTCACTAAAAAGGACTTCATAATATAGAAGCTGTAGTGGTATAAAATCCTCTTCAATGAAATACAACTAGTTAACCATACAGAGATGCAAAACTGATTGGCCATTTTATTGCAGACAACACAATCTATATTCATTATACAGGGTACTTCATTAGTCAGGACTCTACTAAACATGGGATGGTTCACCATACATGATTTCATTGTAGATGAGTTGCACTGAATTTTCCAATTACTATAAAGTGTCCCAGTACTGCAGCAATCCCCTAATAAGTGTAAAGTATATTAATTTTGTAAACTACTCTTCAATATTTGAAGTCTATAAATATCTTTTAAATCAATTCTTCTCAATTCTCAAATTAATCAGGTATTCAATAACAGATATAGCCACGTAAACAACAACTTGTTGACGAATTTTGTTTTGCAAGAGATGTTTTTAATCCATTAGAAATTGATGACTCTATTTTTCTGCATTTTGTTATCTCCCAAAAAACAACCCATCCAAAAGTTTCATTATGTATTATATTTGCAACTTGAGTGACATAATATGTTGTGATAACATGCATTTTGGAATGAAAACTATAAATCTGTTTTTATATGTAATCACAGAAATAATATAGTAGGTATATCGTGATATTTGTAATTATTATATACGTAAAATATCTTCATACGGTTATTGAAAATATGTATTTACAAAATGCACTCTTTAAAAGCAATAAAACTTATTATTCTAAATAGTTTATTTGAGTATTAATTGGATTTTTTTAATAAATATTAAATTATGTGACCGGTAAATTCCATTGCGGAAAGATCCACCGTGAAAATTCCCCCAACGGTAAAGTCAATCAATGGAAAATTCCACCATGTTAAATTTCACAATTTCAAGAAAACTATATATATTTTATTTATGATTCAGTTAAATGTATTAGGTTAGGTTAGGGGTACAGTTGGGGGGATTTGGGGGAACTTAACCCAGCCCCCGGGAATGATCCATGATAATAAAATATATACAAAAACACATTTCTATATATTTAAAAAAACATTCTTTAAAACCGTTTTATTCAGTGTTATACTTAATTTAAATGAATTAGAGTATTATACGGTGGAATTTCAAATGGTGGAATGTATCTTGCTGAATTTACCGCTGGGAAATTTACCTGTAAATTAATACCAACGTTAATTGGGAATGCAAGACAATATGTGATTATGAATGTTGAGAGAAGTCTGTTAAATTAAAAACTACTGAGTTTACAATCAGATATTGTCAAATATAAATATTAGGTGAAAGAAAATCAATAAAAAGAAATTAATTATGAAACATGTAATACTTACTTGATATGAACAAAATGGAACCCACACTGAGTACCATGATTATGAGATAAAAAGTTTGGGATCTCATATTAATTCGCCCTTTGACTGGATTATGTATGAAAATAAGTAAAGAGATGCATTACATTTATATCAGTCAGTAATTTTATATAATCTTTTTCAAACAATATCTATGATATATGCTAATATTATTTTAATAAGTTTAACGAATCTATACTGATAATGCAAATATATAAAATTATTGATTATATTAGTTCCATCGAAAATTCACAATTTCAAATGTTTGTTTAATTGCTAAAATTATATCAAATTCAAAAAAATACATTCATATTATATATGTTAAAGTTGGAAATGAGTTAATAGATTTTATTATACAGAGTGACATCACAGTAGAAACTAAAAAAGGTTTGTAATTTTTCAAAATAGATCCTGACCTAAAAAAAATAATTTAACTAATATGTTGTACTGATATAAGTTAGGAGCAGGATTTTAAATGAGGCAAAATAAATTGTACAATAAAGTCACAATAAAAGGTAGGAATCGACCCAATTGTAATTATAGATATTCATTATAGACTGTGATATAATTCTAACGACAAAGTCTATGAAATATGCTTCAAAAATAAATTGTTATCTTGACCAGTCTAATGATAATAAAACTGATGATAAAACTGTAAAACTGTTAAATTCATTATTTATGAATTAATTTCACAGCGAATTGTATAAAAACTTTCTCAAAATTGTTCATGGAAAGAATCAAAAGACTAAACCATAACGTTACAATTCCTTTGTTAATGAAAAGAATCAAAAGACTAAACAATAACGTTACAATTCTTTTGTTAATGAAGAGAATCAAAATTCTAAACAATAACGTTACAATTCTTTTGTTCATGGAAAGAGTCAAAAGACTAAACAATAACGTTACACTTCCTTTGTTAATGAAAAGAATCAAAAGACTAAACAATAACGTTACAATTCTTTTGTTCATGAAGAGAATCAAAATTCTAAACAATAACGTCACAATTCTTTTGTTCATGAAAAGAGTCAAAAGACTAAACAATAACGTTACAATTCTTTTGTTCATGGAAAGAGTCAAAAGACTAAACCATAACGTTACAATTCCTTTGTTAATGAAAAGAATCAAAAGACTAAACAATAACGTTACAATTCTTTTGTTAATGAAGAGAATCAAAATTCTAAACAATAACGTTACAATTCTTTTGTTCATGGAAAGAGTCAAAAGACTAAACAATAACGTTACACTTCCTTTGTTAATGAAAAGAATCAAAAGACTAAACAATAACGTTACAATTCTTTTGTTCATGAAGAGAATCAAAATTCTAAACAATAACGTCACAATTCTTTTGTTCATGAAAAGAGTCAAAAGACTAAACAATAACGTTACAATTCTTTTGTTAATGAAGAGAATCAAAATTCTAAACAATAACGTTACAATTCTTTTGTTCATGGAAAGAGTCAAAAGACTAAACAATAACGTTACACTTCCTTTGTTAATGAAAAGAATCAAAAGACTAAACAATAACGTTACAATTCTTTTGTTCATGAAGAGAATCAAAATTCTAAACCATAACGTTACAATTCTTTTGTTAATGAAAAAGAGTTCAAAGACTAAACCATAACGTTACACTAGGTTCACGACATCATCACAGACTACTCACTCTACTGCATAATACACTGAATGTTCCACATCATAAATACTAGCAATGCAGAACGCATGTGTCTTTTAATTGTTACATCGGTCAGTTGAAAATAATAATTATTCACACAACAACAATAAATAATTAAATGCAATCTGTATATATCCCTAACGTACGTTATTAATTCAATAGTGGGTTAATTTATTTTGTTTTATCCGCTAGTTTAATGTACTGCACACTTCATTATTATTTAATGACCTGGCAGGGGGGTATTGGGAGCGGAAATATTCGATATATGTATTTTGGCCGGGGCGTGCCGACCCCTGAGTCCCCGGCCAGGTCATTAATTAATCATGAAGTGTGCGGTACAACAAGCTAGCGGATATAACATCCTACATTACAGTTTCATGTAAAAAATCTGTAATGTTTGAGCAATTTCAATGAAAACATGAGTTTTTTCAAAGTTCTCAGTCCTTCATTAATACATAGGATATGAATTACTTTAAACTTTCATATCTCAAAAAGTATTTGTTTCTACAAAAAATGGTATGATTTTCGCATTCTATGGACAAAAATACATTTAAAAAAATTTAATTAAATTTGGTGGTAGTCGTCAAATGAGAAAGATCCAAATGACGTCGGAGTCCAGCCACTACTGTCAAGAATATACCCTAGTATTTTGAAAACATTCATTTATATATGCAGACCAAACATAAAGTGATCTTTCCCGTATAGCTTTGGGAAGGTCCACTGAATTGGCGACCATTTCTTGTGTGAACAGACGATTTAAACCGGAAAGTGTGAAAGAGCACATTGAATCTCTCGCTCAACTCTGCAATGGATTATCCACTTCCTATCGAAAATTGAACGTATTGTGAATTTACCCTATGTCTTACAGCACCGAAAAATGCAATTACAAATTTTATACCATCAATTATTCTATATTGTATTATCTATATACAATATACATTTCACATTTATAAACATAAAACTCAAAACTCCCAAAATCCTGATTTTTCTAGAATTTAATATATCAAAATGCAATATTAAAATATTTCGAATATCACCAAAACAATTCCGTTATTGAACTTTCCTAAAATAAAAAAATTACAAAATCCTAATTTTTTAAGAGCTACTTTTTCAATTCAGCTCCTTAGGTTCCTTTTAGCTACTTGGTAGTTTATTGTGGTGGTCTAATTATCTAGCTGATTACTTTCTTTTCTCTACATTATCTACCGTAATCATTACTAATTGCTTATTCTATTGCCATCATTGTAATTTTCAATGCATGATTTCTGAGGAGCAATTAATCTCTTCTGCATTGCTTTGGTTTCATGTAAATATTCCCAAAAAAATTACTATTCCAGTTACTATAATGCTTGTCTTCCAGTCTACATAAGAAATTTATTATAACAATGAGTAGCCTCACGAAGTAATGATGGACTATTCGGTATATAAATTATGTTTTAGTCTCCTATATATAGCTAATAATAATTATAAAACCATTTAAAAGTGTAATCAACTTTCCAGAGCTATATTTAATTTTCTTAACACAACTCTGGTTTATTTAACTTTCAGTGAATTTCAGATTACATCAGCGAAATATAGATGAAAATAAGGCAATATTTTAATTCAGTATATAATAATACACGTATAGTGAAGAGTTGTTTGTTAAGGTGCACATCTGTTTAACAATGTAAACAATAAGACTTCTTTCTCATATAAAATTATTTGAGATAGAGCATAAGTAAAATGTAATTTGAATTGTTAAACACAACGTGATAGGTACTTATAGATATTCCTATTTTGGGATATTGAAGCACAATTTTAAAGTCTGAAGAAGAAGATAACCAAAATGAGTAATAAAATAATCTTATCTTTGAAACTTGAAGCAAAAGCAGGAAATCTGACAAAGAAAATAACAAAATATAGAGTAACAATAAAGAATCCTATCTTAGAATTCTGAAGGAAGATAACCAAGTAGGAATTGAAGGTAGTTTTGGAATACGGATGTTCGGGAGGAGCAGGTTAGGTGAGAGAGGGAGGGAGGGATAGATTAGACGTAGATTTATTTATGGGTTTTAAGACTAAAAGGGTTATTTGCAATAATATTAGTAGGAGGCTAACCTCGTTCGACACCATAGGGGCTTTATTTGTCAAAGCTGGAGGGGGACTGGGCCTCTGACAGGGATATTAGGTCATGAAGAAGAAGAAAATCTAATCTCAGAATATTAAAGCATAAGTACTTAATCAGAAAGTCTGATACAGAATATAACCAAATAAATAGGGAGCTAAGTAAACCCTATCTTAGAATATTGAAGCATAAGCTGCAAGTCTGATAAAGAAGATAACCAAGTAGAGCAATAACAGAATCCTATCAATAACTGCTCCCAGTAGAATCCACTCGAAATTGTCTATTAGTCCGTCTATTTTAACCATTGGCTCTTCTTCCCTGTCGAAATTTCCAGTGTCTCGGTTGAAAGATCTATGAGATCTTACCTGAAATAAAATCTGTGGATTACACTTTTGTAATTAGGAATAAAACGGTTTGAATATTCATTAAAATTAATTGTTTTGTGTATCATAGTCTTTTATGATTTTTTACTGTCGACAAATGTAAATGATAGTACATTTGAGTCAGTATTTGAGTTTGTGAGCCTGGTTGGACTATTCATTTTAGAAAATTATAATTTGGTCAGGTTTAGAATCTTACCATTGAATTGTATACTTTACTAAAAAATGAAATGAAAAATATTTACTCAAGAATCAATGAGAGCAACTCACAGCAACATAGTAGCCAGAGAGAAAAAGTGGCTTCTGCAGGACATTTACTAGTTTGTTGACTATTCTTGGCAGAGTGTCCTTGTGGGGTGACTTTGTAATCCGAACAATGAAACAGCAGAGAACCACAGCGATGAGAGTGAAGATCATCTGCTCTCCAGCGAATTTGACTGATGGTGTTTTGATATTGGTAGAATTTCAATGAAAATTAGTAGGTAATCTTAAAGCTGAATGAATTCATTTTTTATCAGAAATTGGAATTTGAGTTTATTCAACTTACCTATGAGTGGAGTGTGGGACGGACTGTGCTTCACAATACTTGTGAGGAAAAACAAATAGATCAAATCAGCTAAAATTAAAAGGGCACCGAATGTCATCTTTTCGTTGTACTCAGGCGGAAAAAGAAACAGAACACCCGTCAATATTGCCAGAACTAGAAAAGAAATAACCTTTAAAAATGATTAACTTATATAGCAGTGAAAATATTGACAATTCACAGCGATAATATAAACATCCTCAAAATAATTCAATATCTGAACTCCTCCTTCTGACATTAGATCAGATAACGTGTAAAACACAGTTTCAATATCGTCAGGATACTTTGATACTTTGTTTGTAAACAACATGTCTTTTAAACTTATTAAAATCTGTCTGTCTGCATCCAGAGGGGGATTTTGTCCGGAGGGGGCATTTGTCCGGAGTGGGATTTTGTCCGGAGGGGGATTATGTCCGGAGGGGGCTTTTGTACGGAGGGGGCTTTTGTCCGGATGGATGGGGCTTTTGTCCGAATGGGGATTTTGTCCTGTTCCCGCGAGAATATATCTAGTCATAGTAACAGAAACATAACCGTCAGTTCACACATGTTTGTCAAAATGAGTTTTATGTAAACTGCTCGAAAACAATTGTTAAATTGCACACAGTTTTCGAATTTATAAAAGTCAGTTATTCTTGAAGTGGAGGTGCATCTAATCATCTTTTTTTTATAATTGATAATAACTGTTTCAATTCCTTCATAGCTATTTACTATTAATCATTGTATAACTTATTTTAAATCTTACTCTTCCTGTTTTCTCTTATTTTTTTCTTAGAGGCCATTTGTATTATCTCATTTATATATAACATGTGAATGGGTATCATAGGGTGAAGTAGAACTATTCATTAATCTACAATTATTTTGTAGATTCATTTTCAACTAGCCTATATTTATGTGGCACCATAATAAGTAAAATAACTCTTAAGTTATGGCAGAATAATTTTTCATCTCGTAAGTAAAGCTTCCATATATATACGAAAACTATTCAGTTAATGTATGGTAATGGGTATCATGTGGTTTAGTGATCTTCTACTGTGTATGAAGTGGAGTGATGGCCTGAAATTTCGATCTGGAAAAATTCAGTCTGGGAATGATAAATAGCTACTTAACATAAATGGCCGTTATATAATTTGTTGTATCCGCTAGTTTGCTGTACTGCACACATTTCATGATTATCTAATGGCATGGTAGGGGGATGGAGTTGGCACGCCCCCCGATCCACCTAACTGATAAGGTTTAATTTATACCTCAGACAGAAAGTTCCGAAACCAAGGCATTTACCTAAGGCAGGAACTTTCACAATCCAATTGTAAAGAGGAGCCTTCCTCTCTAGTATCAGGTTAATGTTTATAGATTGATGATATATCCCGGGACAGCATTTGTAGAGTGTTTCAATTATTTTAACGGAAGATTCTTTGACCTCCATCTGTCCACGTGACAGAGACGTAGTCTGACTCCCAGCAGGGTCACTTATATCCTCGATATCGAACTGGATAGGAAGTAGAGCATAAAAATTAGTAAAAAATATATTTACAACATTTATTTAATTGAATTTATTTCGTAACTCACTTCTAAATCAGCATTTCCTCTATAATGTGTAAAATTGATTGTCATAGAATGGTACACCCAAGATCCGATTCTAGCTGTACAGTTTTGAATGTCGTGAGGCCAGTAGGTCATATCATAAGTGCATGTGGCTTGAATAACGGCTGTAGGTACAGTAAGCATTCTTCCATTGGGATAAGCCAAAACCAAAGGATCTGTCATGAATTTGGTTGTCTCCCAATTGGCACTGTTAT
This sequence comes from Caprella mutica, assembly GCA_947561585.1. Lineage (NCBI taxonomy): Eukaryota > Metazoa > Arthropoda > Malacostraca > Amphipoda > Caprellidae > Caprella > Caprella mutica. Next base: position 199,656 of record CANNZV010000505.1, on the reverse strand, counting down.
AAAGAACTAATTCAGGCATCCAAATACTTTCTGCAGGAAAATTCAAATTTTTAATATCTGGATGGTCCTTTTCCACCCATTTTAATCGTGGATCATTCCACTGCAACCTAATCCAAGAATCCAAGAGAATCATTTCGCGTTCTTCATCCAAGTTAATTCCAAGAATAGAGAAACCAACTTCTAATTCCGTTTTTATATTCGGTAGTGATACTTTATCGTAGCTACTCAGTAGTTTTTTCCGCAAAGCTGTCTCATGACTGACTGATCTTTCAGAGGAAGATACTGAAAAAAAAGGATTAGAGTTTAAATATTTGGAAAATTGAAAAATAAGAAGAATTCCGTCTTACTTCATGTAAAAATCTCTTTCCTGACAATTATGAAGAGAATGATGACTGCTGGAGTTCATATACTTGTTCATATAATGAAAATATAGAAATTGCATTCTGTTTTCGGAAAATGGACTATCCTTTATCAGTTATACATTTTCAGTCTATAGCAGTGGTTCTTAAAGTGGGGTGTCCTGCACCCCTTTTGGGCCTGGAATGGCTATTTTATGTTATTATAAGTTCTTGCTGTTAATATTATGCAGAATGTACATGAAGTATATATGCATCAAGATGCTCTTATTGGTTACTAATATATTAAAGTTTTAGCTTTAGCCAAATACATTATAAAATTTTAGCTTTTCAATCTATTTCAATTCAATACAATGCTCAGGGGGAGCCTGAGAAATGCAAGGGGTGTGCGAGAAAAAATACTTTAAGAACCACTGGTCCACAGTATTCAGTTATTTAAATTTCATTACTGAAAACTGTATTTACTAATAATAATCCTATCAATATTGCATTGGAATGAAAAGATTATGTATTTCTAGGAGAAGGGACTGCGAAAGTACACAATTCGCGTTACAATCTCGATTTCCTCTTGTAAAACTCTCGATCCCTTGCACGGTCCATATGGTGTGTTAACCCTGATTAGTAATGCATAATTATAATATCCATATCAAAATACTAATCAATTAATATATCATCATAAAATAAAGGTCAATTTAATCCCAGAGTATTTCTGCCCAAGATATTAATTCCTTTCAAAAATTGCTCCTTTTCTTGACAAAAGAAACTTTCAAAGTGCGACATAAGGATTTGCATTAAGGAAAATTGAACAAATATTGGCACCAGTAGCCACAAACTTTTTAATAAGGAAGTTATACACGAGTTTAAATTAACATTTCCCGTTTGAATTAAAGATAGAGAAGACACCTGGGTTAACTATAGCTATTACATCATGCTATTATTTTCTCACGTGAATTTAAATTGAATAAACTATCAACATATTCAAGTAATAATTTTCTAAAAATTATAGGAATATCTGTCTAAAATATATAATTAATCGTGGAAAATAGAGAAAATATTTCAAATTCTGATTTTAGTTTTTTTTAACAGATTTTTCATCATTATGAAAGTCATTAATGGAAATTTTTAAATTAATGTAAGTTTAAATTATCGAAAATTCAGATCATTACATTATGGACTAAGAACAAAATTGATTTGAAAACTACAATTATGAACATAATCAAGACAATGTGAACAGAAATGATATATGTATTTCTTGGAACCCAAATGATAACTATAAAAATTTAATCAGCAGTATATGATAGTGACACAATAAAATGTTCCATACCCAAAACTATTAACAGTAGCAGGAGACCTAAAAATTCTTGCCACATCTTGCACTCTGGTCGCTGTACTACTGTGCACTCAACGATCCACCGTCAGAAGAACTGAATAACAAACCACAGAATAGCCGCAATTTGCGTGTGTGATGTCATCAGAACAACACTTATACATTAGGTATTTATTTTCCTTAGTTATATGCGTAGATAAATTCTGCAGTTAATATTTTACCATGACAAATTGCTACTTTTAACTCTTTATGCCCAGAATTAAATTGAGCGTGTAAAAACAAGAATTTTTTGATATTCCTGTAATTCATAGGTAAGTAGAGCATATCAAACCATTGAAAAGAAATAAACAGTTTTTATTAAAAAAGCGTACATATAATAGTTTAAAGAAAATATCTCATGAAATGTGCACAATTCATCACTTGAAAACGGATATAGTATATCTGTCGCCTCAGGACATATACCAACCACAACCATACCAACAAAAAATAAACGCTAAAAATTTAACATATATGTAATTCACTAATACCGAGCACAAAATGAACTGAAGATCGAAATCATTAAAGAGTGTTTATTGCCTAAACGTGGTGTACTTCGGTCGAAAATAGGTTCATTCGATAGGAAATACAATTTTATTGACTGATTTTCAAAAACTAAACAACACCGTGTAGCTAATTATAATCTTTAGTCATGGAAATGAATAAAAAATTCATCAGGCTTATATTTACGACCTCCAGAGTGCGCGGTGTATTATGCTTTCGTGAGACGCGTGCATATCTGAGGCGCAGAGTTGATTGTGGGTGGGGTGTTATTTCTGCAGTATCAAGTGTGTCACAAAAGCAAGAGGGATGAGTAAAACAGTGTGTGTTCTGCACCATTTCCTCTATTAGCACAATCTCAAGAATGAGCTACGCGTTATCAGGATCATTGAAAATACGCGACAATCTTGAGAGTGTGCAAGGCAGGTAAAGAGTATGAAGCAGAATTAGCACCAACAGTGATGGAGTAAATAATAAATTGTTTATGCATTTAATTTGTCCATTTTATCAAAATTTAATAGTTAAAGCTATAGTGGAGAACCGGAAACATTCGGACAGTTTTTGTTAAAAACTGAATAATTCGTAAACTAATTCGATTTTTACTATTTTAATATTTCCGTATGTAGATAAAACATCTTACTTCAATTTGCATTAAGACTGTTTTACAATTTAATCCTTCATTCGAAAGTTATAAGACAAAATGTAAGAGAGATTCAAGTGTCCGAATTCTACTTCCTAGATGGAGACATCGGACAAGCTGTGAGGAAAGGTTCGGACACCATAAAAATGGATAAAACAATGGAAATTTGATTAATTAAATGATAGGATGAAATTCGAATCTACTAATTCAATTGAAATAAACCATAATAACTTGTTATTCACAGTAATAATTCATTGTATTTGAAATGTTATCATAATTGTAATGATTGAACATTTTCTCAAACAAAATACAGATAGCCCATGAGTAATCACTGTGAAATATCTTTTTATTTAATAGCTATATATTAAATCAAATGGTATAACTATTTCCTTTTAGTTTGGGTAAAATCTGTTTCCTTTTTTTTCAATTACGCCAAAAGTTAGTAAATTACATCTTGAATATTTCATCGAATGCTATAGTCCATAATTAATCAAATGCTTTTCGAATACTTTCTTTATTATGGCCTCTAACAATTTCTCCTTTTCTAATGAAAAGGCATGAATACGATCGTCAATTTGTAAATTAAAGACAATAATATCAAAAGTTGAAACTAATTATATAAACGAATGCTATTTCAATTAAAATAATCAACTTCAAGTTCAGAATGTCCATTTGATTAAGAATTACTTCAATAAATCGTAAAGGTGGACTGAATCGGATACAGAGGAAAGGTTCGGACACCGTCCGAACCAACCTAGGTTGTTCGATTCATCCCAAATGACACTTCGAAATTGAACACTTCACCATTTCTTTTCATTCCTATTATTTTTTAACACACCAAACATAACATAAAATATAGATATAATTCATACCTTTGAGATTTAGAATCTGTTTCGTATTCATATAGTCCACACAAGATCCAATTGTATCACGAAAAATTACATCAATATTGAAGAAAAACAGTAAATTGCACCTCGGGGGCGACACACGTCATTCACAAAACTGGCGGTTAACACGTCGCACACATTCAGTTGCAATAAGCGGTAGTTTCAACAATTATGAACATGTTTAAACGAGTTGTCCGAACCGATGAGTCTATCCGTATATGTTCAGAATGAGTATCAGACATTCTAGTCACTGAAAATCAACAATAAGACAGAATTGTGATTGTTGAAATATCAAAATACTCACAACAAAACTAATATCCATATTTATCAAACCAATTTACCAAATTGAACCCAATAACTTGACTCCGTATGCTCCTGGTTCTCCCCTACACAATAATTGGTAATATATTGGTTATTAAGCTCGAGTTAGTTACTTTATCATCATTCTACCAAATGTTTGGAATTAACTTCATTTGTTTTCCCTTTGTTTTTAATGCAAAAATATTGTCTTTTAAATAAAATAATAAAACAGAAAGTTTACCATAAAAGTACATGCGAGAATGCGCCGCAAGTTTTTAGGATCTTGAAAATATGCGGCCATCTCGATACTATCGCACATTTTCAAAATCCTGAAAATTGTACTTATTGGTCATGAATGAGAAGCAGAGTTGTTTGTGGTGGCGGAGTACAACTTAAGATTACTATTTTATTTAATAACAATGCTATTTTAAATAGTTAACAAATTAATTAATGATTATTTCGGTATATAAAAGTTTTCTTACTTTTCATTATTCCATTTTGTAATTTGATCGTTTGATACAGTATTCTGTAAGAGTACATGTTTTTTAAACATAAGAGTGAGTTAATATCCCTGTACGAAAATTTATCGACGAAACAGTCCTGTCGACGAGACGTCTTGTCGACGAAACATCCTGTCGACGAAACGTCTTGTCGACGAAACGTCTTGTCGACGAAACGTATGCACACCCATACTGAAAGGCCTTAAAATTATTATAATTCAATTGTAATTTTCAATGTAAGCTAAAAAGGGAGAATAAAAACGGAACAAAAAAAGCATGATATTTAAAAAAAAAAATGGAATACTCTTGTTCAATTCATTCTCTAAATTAAGAATTGAAGAACATGGATTGAAAACAATGTGCAAGGAACATTGACCAAAACTGCATAATAAAAAATATATTAGTAATGTAAAGTAGCTAAAGTAAAATCATATTACATGACTATAATTTTCTTTTACTTTCGTTTATTCTTTCAACATGACTTTGATTTATGCGAATTTCAATTTTGATGCTTAAAGAACAACTTCTATTTTTGAAAAGTTAATGACAAATTTTATTTTGAAACGATTTTTTATTTTTGATAATTAAAAAATGGATATTATTTAGTAAAATTAATATCAATTAAAGAGTAGTTTTATTACATAGACATTCAATAAATTTAGTGGATATATCTATTCATTTTTCATGTGCTTATAACCTATAGATGTTGATTTATCAAATTTGGGTTATCAATGTAATTTGATTATATATGCTCAATGTTTATATTAGTTATTTTAAAATATCGATTGTTCAATTTTATATTTTCTTTACTTTAGTGTTAATAATTAGTATTGAGGAACAGAATAAAACAAAGGTTATTCATCAATTTTTATTTCATTGTAGTAAAATTAGTAAAATATTATATAACTATAGTTATTGGTGATAAATTGGACAAATTGAAGTTAAATTTTGAGTAAAGTAAAAAAAATCAACTTTCTTTTTATTAGACAAAAACTTGATTTTTTGAAAAGGGGGAACTATGTCAAGATCATAACAATTCTCCCTGTACTTTAGCGAAACATAAATAGCTTGGCAATACAGAGTCCTAAGTTCCTTGTATGTTGTAGCATTAACTTATTAAGCATCTCTATTATTACTTATTAAGCATCTCTATTATTACTTATTAAGCATCTCTATTATTACTTATTAAGCATCTCTATTATTACTTATTAAGCATCTCTATTATTACTTATTAAGTATCTCTATTATTACTTATTAAGCATCTCTATTATTACTTATTAAGCATCTCTATTATTACTTATTAAGCATCTCTATTATTACTTATTAAGCATCTCTATTATTACTTATTAAGCATCTCTATTATTACTTATTAAGCATCTCTATTATTACTTATTAAGCATCTCTATTATTACTTATTAAGCATCTCTATTATTACTTATTAAGCATCTCTATTATTACTTATTAAGCATCTCTATTGTTACTTATTAAGCATCTCTATTATTACTTATTAAGCATCTCTATCTCCACCTTATAACAGATCCTTGTAACAAAGATATTATACTACTACAAGATACACAACTCTCGACAATTTCTGTTTTAACACACGGTGGACTGGCGGGTCATTTTAATCCGCGAATTATTTGTGACTCGTTAACATTTCTAAGTTAGTGCACCAATATGTATGAAATTTATTGACTTTTCATGAATATTCGATGTCAATATTCATGAGAAATTAAAAATTTGTTCCTAAATTATTTAAAGAGCTATTTTAACATTTACCGCCAAAGCCCAGCAGGTCATTTTAACCCGCTCTCATAAAATTTCATTTTGACGTAAATTTGAGTGCTGCCAAATTGAGATAATGAATTGACAAGTCTAAACAGGGTCGTACAATACTTATATGATAATAGTTGAGCACTTGCACACTCATTTCAGTGCTGTCTAAACAACCAAACAAGTAAATATGTTGCCAAGAACGCTCACAAATGAAGAAAAAATACATTTCTTATTGCGACACCTATGAACGAATCATAATGCAAATGTTCGTAACTATTGATGAGCATCTCATTTCAACAAATTTGCGATATCAGTTCACTCTATACATGGCTGTGAACCAGGTAATTCGGTAACAATTCAGGTTACATGTGTTTGCGACGTCTAAATATTTGGAAAATGAATTTCCTCATTTGGAAGAGATAGATAGTGGCACAATGAGAAATCATTATCAATACGTCATTTTTGAACTTATGGTCCTCTTCCCCGTCTGACAACCTTTTCCCCGTCTTTTGGACTAGCTGAGAATTTACTGAAGATGATAACAGTCATTGGAACTATGTATTGTATTGTATAAAAAAATTCCCTTATATAAAATCACCCATGGCCCCTCCGTATACAAGAATGCTACTCAAGAATGAGAAGAACATATAGCAAAATAATATTCTCTGTGCTTCATACTGATTCGTCGTCTATCTCAATTACTGATCCTAAAATATTTCAGACTCTTTAGAACAATCACTGTAACCAATTATATTTGGAGTAGATATTATTCATCAAATGGTAAGAAGGTAGTCAATGAAGGAGTTATCACGTCGTTGACCCTTGCAAATTCTATTGTGATTTTGTACTCAATTTGTCAGATACACTTGTAAAGGTATAAATGTAATCCAGATATACAAATTGTGCTATACTGAGAGGTTACAGGTACTACAATATAAAAGAAATTTTCTGGTGAAACAGATCCGAAGAGGAAAATTCAGATTTTAACATGGTGCTTTCAACAACTGAAAGACTTATAAACAATTCAGTTATCTACACTTGAAAGTACTGGGACTAAACTAGAAAATACGATGTAGGAGTCTAGGAGATGCAAATGCCTTCCTGCCTGTGGGAAATGTACTTTACGTATCATATTTATTTGAGGTAAATATTAGTCAGAATGGTTATCTGAGGTTGTTTTCATATCGCTCCTTACCACATGTAAAAACGATGATATTCGGATGATATTCGTCTATAATATTTGTTATACAACGAGGATATTCGGCTTTAAGTTTTGTGTTTGGTGTACTTGCATTTTATACTTTGATGTACATACAATATTTCAATTGCCATAATAAAATGTAAACTAGCTATAAACGATGTTTTAACTATCACTAACTATCAAAACTAAGTAAAAACCTCTGAATATACCGTTATATTTTACTGAAACAGTCATATGCAACATATAAATCCTTCATTCATCGTATAATTAAGCCCTAATAGCATTTTCAATAATGTGGGTTAAAATGACCCGCACAGTCCACCGAGGAACTTCGTTTTTGCGGTCCACCCAGTGTTAAAAAGCGCCACCTGGAATTGAAAGCGGGAACTAGAGAAACAATGATATTTGGTGTTGATCATCACTTCGTTTCTATTTTATTTAGCTGTATCCTTTCTACCGATGTACAGCTTAATTTTCCAGTAAAATAATCTTCATGGTTTCATTCAATAAAAATGAATGAAAAAGTTTAAATATCATTAAACAAACCAAATGTTGTTGTTTCTCTAGTTCCCGCTTTCAAATCCAGATGGCACTTTTTAAAACAGAAATTGTCGAGAGTAGTGCATTCTGTTGTATTATATCTTTGCTTGTAATATGTAGAAATAGGCAATAAACACTTTCGTTTACCCACTTTTATTTAACTCTGGATTATTTAACATTTATCTTTGCCTAGAAACTGATAATATAACAATTAGAGGTCTGACAGAAGAGTAGTGAAAGGAGTATGGTATAAAGATTGATAGGGAGAAGAGGAAGTGCTGAGTGGAAATGAAACAATAGAGTGGACAAATGCAGTGAGGGAGAAACTACAAAAAATTGAAAATGGGATGTGGAGGAAAGAGCTGTGTGTACCGTCGGTGACAGGAATATTGCCTGGCGGAATATTTTGCCAGGCGGGTTTTTGTTCTGCGGAATTTTCCCCGTAGGTTATTGATTTCTATGTTCAAATTGGTAGATTGTAAATAAAAAGTTTATAATTTGGGATGCAGCTTAGATATAATTATAAATATTTTTAGTGTAACATTAACGTATAGCACTTCAACAAGTTATATTTAACGAATGTTCAATTATCCACAAAATTGAAAATACAATGAATTTGAATCTATTTAAAATAATTACAGACCCTCTCATAAATTTACATGTTCAGTTAATATTTTAAGTAAATTCAAATTCATTTTATTTTCAATTTCGTAGCTATTTAACATTAGATAAATATAACTTGTTATAGTGCAATATGTTAAAATTATGTCAAAAATATTTATATTTATATATACTTACCTAATTATTATACAGTGTGTCCGCAAAAAATGTATCCACTGCCTTAAATCTACATTATTCATCATTCCATGATAATATGCATAATATGTTGGTACCATAGATACGTAGACTAATACTAATGAATTATAAATAGTACTTAAAAGATATTCTCGATGGCAGTTGATAAATTTTTTGCGGACACACTGTATATACTTTTAGTTTAAAATTTGAACATAGAAATTTATAATCCACGGGGAAAATTCCGCCGGGCAAAACTCCGCCCGGAAATATTACGCTGGGCAAAATTCCTAGAAACATACCATCGTATGTACCGGTATAAGGAATTTTCAGGAATTTTCGCCATAAATTTTATTTTTAACTCTCGGCATAAGGACCCCAGACAAAAAAATGATCACCACAATAATTGCTGGGGTCCTTCTCCATACCCGTTAAAAGGATACTGATAAAAAGAGAAAGCAGACTATTTATATATGAAGTGCCTTTATTCTGATTTCAGTTTTATTTTAATTTAAAAGGCCACATCGATGACGTCAAAAAAAGGAAATTAAGTAAAAAGGACTGGAAGAAGCAGTCAGAAAGGAAAGTGGCTTCGTGAACAAAGTCATCTACAACCAGTCAGTGACAATACTTATGGATGCAGAAAAGCTACTATATGAATGCAGTCACTTACAAAGGAATGTGACGAGAAAAGGGACACAAACACCGGTGACTGAACTCACGGATGGAAGAGGAAAATGAAGAGGATAGTAAATGAAGAATACGAGACTACCAAATACAAAAATCTAAGACCTCATAGTTGAAGAACAAAATCCCAGCGCTATCCTCTAAAATTACAAGTAGCGTTATAAAAATTGATAAACATAGTGAAAATTAAGAAAACAAATCTATTTTATTTGATGGACAATTAAACATAACACAAGTTGATCGTCTAATTGCATTTGGTGAAAAGTTTGCCAACTGTTATCATGTAAACTTTCATCACATCGTCAAAATTAGGTTCATCAAAATAATAAAGAACAAACTAAGAACAAATATTTAAGTTTGATTGTCCATCTAATTTTGTTTTTTCTTTGTATGAAATTGTTATTGTTTCCTATCAAGTGTCTTGTTAATTAAACTATTGTGACTCTCTCAATTGTAACAAATAATGTGGTGATCACTTTTTTTGTGTGGGGTCCTTATGCTTACAGTTAAAAATAAAATTTACAGCGTGAATTCCTTACTGCAAAAAATTCCTTACTGCGAATTTTCTTACGGCGAATTTTCTTGCGGTGAAATTTCCTGCGGCGAATCTTCTTACAGCAAAATTACCGGTCACGGTATGCACCTGGTGATTCTTCAGGGTGAAGTGAATTGATTGTCTGTGGACTCGAAAGATATGAAGGGCAATTAAGCTGACAAGCTGAAGTTTGTCAGGTATGCAATGGAGACAGAGAATGTAGTGACTGAATGCAGTGTTTGAAAGGATGATTTCGGGGTGAGAGCTAAGAAGAGAGTCATACCATTTGAAAGTAAGGATACTGGGAAAATTTGCAATTTTTTGGAGGTGGTCAGGTTGACCAGGGCGAGGTTTCTTGATGACCTATCCGTGGGGTGAGGTATGGGTGATGAGTGCATGAGGGGAGTTGAAGTGGATGAGAGGAAATTCCAACGCTGGGAAATGAAAAGCCAACACCGGTGAATTGATCTGTTAAAATAAGAGAATCACATCTTTGAAGATTTAACCATAAGCAAATCTCATGATAAAGAAAATAGCCCAGCAGAGTGACAAAGTGAATCCTACCTTAGATTATTGAAGCATAACTATCAAGTCTTATAAAGAAAATAAAAAAGTAGATTAATAAGAGAATCCTATCAATAACTGCCCCCAATAGAATCCACTCGGAAGTGTCAATCTGTCCATTTTTCTTAACCATTGACTCTTCTTCTCTGTCTAAATTTCCAGTGTCTCGATTCAAAGATCTATGGGAGTTTACCTGGAAAATTAATTGTTTTGTGAACATTCAACAAAATTAGACAATTATAGTATTTTGAAATCAGTATTTCATTAAATTCAGCCTGAATTAAAATAGTCATTACATAATATAAATATTTGATCTTAGCATTAGATTGTAAACTTTACCAAAAAAAATAAACTAATTGGAATTTATTCATATATTAAGAAAAACAACTCACGGCAACATAGTATCCAGAGAGACAAAGTGGCTTCTGCAGGACATTTACAAGTTTGTTGACTATTCTTGGCAGAGTGTCCTTGTGGGGTGACTTTGTAATCCGAACGATGAAACAGCAGAGAACCACAGCGATAAGAGTGAAGATCATCTGCTCTCCAGCGAATTTTACTGAAGGAGAGAAAAATTTTTTGATATCGAATTAATTTTGATCAAATTCGAGAGGCAGTCTTGAAGCTGAATGAATTCTCTGTAATTAAAAATTAGAATTTGAGTTTATTCAACTTACCTATGAGAGGAGTGTGGGACGGACTGAACTTCACAATACTTGTGAGGAAAATCAAATAGATAATATTAGCTAGAAGTAAAATGGCACCGAATGTCATCTTTTCGTTGTATTCAGGTGGAAAAAGAAACAGAACACCCGTCAATATTGCCAGAACTAGAAAAGAAATAACCTTTAAAAATGATTAACTTATATATAGCAGTGGTAATATCGATAATTCACAACAAGAATATCTCTATTCATAGCAACAGAAACATAACCGTAAGTTCACACATGTTTGTCAAAATGAAACATCATACTGTTACTTACCTAATGCAGGAATTTTCACAATCCAATTGTAAAGAGGTGCCTTCCTCTCTAGAATCAGGTTAATGTTTATAGATTGATATATCTCGGGACAACATACATAGCGTGTTTCTACTATTTTAACTGAAGACTTTTTGACCTCCATGTGTCCACGTGACAGAGACGTAGTCTGACTTACAGAGCCACTTACATTTTCGATATCGAACTGGATAGGAAGTAGAGCATAAAAATTAGTAAGAAATATTAATAAAACTCATGTAATTGAAATGATTACAAAACTCACGCTTAAAGTAGGGTTTTGTCCAAAATGTGTAAAATTGATTGTCATAGCATTGTACACCCAAGATCCGATTTTAGCTGTACAGTTTTGAATGTCGTGAGGCCAGTAGGTCATATCATAAATACATGTGGCTTGAATAATGGCTGTAGGTACCGTTAAAATTCTTCCATCAGACCAAGCCAAAACCAAAGGATCTGTCATGAATTTGGTTGTCTCCCAATTTGCGCTGTTATAAAGAGACAATTCAGGCATCCAAATACTTTCTGCAGGGAAGGCTAATCTTTGAATATCTGGATGGTCCTTTTCCACCCATTTTAAACGTGGATCATTCCACTGCAACCTAATCCAAGAATCCAAGAGAATCATGTTGTGTTCTTCATCCAAGTCAATTCCAAGTATAGTGAAACCAACTTCCAAATCCGTTTTTATATTCGGTAGTGATACTTTATCGTAGTTACTCAGCAGTTTTTTCCGCAAAGCCGTCTCATGACTGACTGATCTTTCAGAAGAAGACACTGAAATAGTAATTAGCGTTATAAGATAGAAAATATATGACAAAACATTCTGTCGTACTCTATAAAATTATTATATAAAAATCTCGTTCCAATGAAATCATTTTAGAATTATTATACGTTATAAATTATGAAGAAAATGAAGACTCTTGGAGTTCTTATTCTTTGTAATTTAAATTGAAATTCACAAATATATTTCATTTGATTATCAATCCTTTCAGTAGATCAATAGGTACTTTGTTATGATGAAAATGTTGAAATTGCATTCTATATTCGGTTGATGGACACTATTTTATCAGATATGTGTTCAACATTTACATTTCATTACAGAAAAAATGGTTTAATATTAATATTCTTATCACAATCGCAATAGAATTGAAAAGAATAAGGCTTCCTAGAAGAGGGGACTGTGAAAGTCCCCACGTGACAATTTTGATTTCCACTAGTAAAACTCTCGTCTCGGTATTCTACGTGTTCCTGATCAGTAATGCATAATTACGATATCCACATCATAATACTAATAATATATCATTATAGGTAGAGGACATTGTAATTTCAGATTAATTCTGTTTTAGATATTATAGTCTTTAGAATATTACTGTTTTTATGGAAGTCTAGGAGAACTTATCGAAAACAATTGATCGCATGGAGATTTATTGGATCGAATGGATAGTTTATCGAATGAAGAATTGGTCGAACATAAAATTAATCGAATGGAGAATTGATCGCACCACAATTGATCGAAAAGAAAAGAAATCAATTACAGCGTGACCGGAAATTACACCGTAAGAAAATTTGGCTTAGGAAATTTCGCCGTCAAGTATTTTCGGCTTCAAAATTTATTTTTCTCTCGACCTAAGAAACCTCAGGCAAATCAAGTGATCACAATAATAATTGTTAGAGTCCTTTACCATTAAGGCCTTCCAATAGTTTAACAACAAACGAAACAATTTCATACAAAGAATTTGTTAGAAAATCAAAGTTAACTCTTTGTTCTTAGTCTGTTCTTTATTCTCCAATACAGAATGATCTTTGCTCTTCGTTAATATAATAAGTATCCTAGGTAACGGGTGTTGGAAAAGGACCCTAGCATTTATTGCGGTAATAACTTTATTCGTCAGGGGTTCTTAAGCCGAGAGTTGAAAAACAGTTTACGGCGAAAATTCCTTACGGCGAATTTTCTTGCAGCGTAATTTCCTACGGTGAATTTTCTTGCGGCGAAAATTCCTAATACTTATTTAAGTTATTTTACATTATACCTTCTTGAACTTTCATGTAGAGTATAGGTAAAGTAAATTTCTAATAACAGAGATTTTAAAAGTAAGTTACATTAAAACGATATCTTCACGTTGTTGCCGTACTGATTATTATTTTTTAATGGATTCAAATTTGTTTGTCAAAATAGTGGAGTCACAGACATACTACAATTAAAATGGTTAATCATTAAGATCATATTCCAATACACAGCATAAATGGATATAACTTGTTAGAAATATTATTTAACTTTCATTATACAAGTTATCTAGAATCTTATAGAACTAAAAATCTAAGAGTTCTCCAAATTATAATAAATTTCATAGATATAATTCTTTGTTAAAATATAACAGCTGATTGAAGAAATTGTTCTATTATATATAAATCGTGGCCGGAATCTTCGATCTTGGAAATTTCAGTCTGGAAATTTAGTCTCGGAACATTCGGTCTCAGAATGAATGAAGATTATTTTGAAACTCTGAGCATAAATGGCCGTTATTTACTTTGTTTTATCCGCTAGTTTATTGCAATGCTCACTTCATGATCTTTAATGATCTGGTAGGAGGGGTTCAGAGAAGGAAGTGTTCTCAGACTGAGATTTCCGAGACCGAATTTTCCGCTAAAATATCATTTTAAATAAATGTCAAATTACTAACATTATCGTATTTTTTCACAATGATTAATTATATTTTCGGCTTTTAATATAAATACACTATTCATTTTTGTATTCATAATTTGTTCTTCAATAAAATCATTATAAAACGAGACCAAAAGTCGCGAGACCGAATTTTCTGATACCGATTTCCTTTTTCCTTGAGCGATATAAATCATGGTAACAAATTGTACTAACACTAATAAATTAAATGTATGTTTCTTTGGTAATCCATGGTTTAGTTATCATAGTCTGATAAGTGCGATCAATTTTGGTGTGATCAGTTCAACATTAGATCCATTATTATTGTTCGATTATTTCTCCATTTGATCAATTATGCCTTCTATAAAAAAATTCAATCAATGGCTTTCGATATATTCTCCGGATTCCCTTTCCTCGACAGATAAGAGTTTCATACACCAACATTGTTGATAATTCTAGGTAGGCTTAAAAGGAAGAAAAAGTTTATTACTGTTAATTGATTTATAGGCGGTTTAAAATAAGGTTAGACTATAGGGATATGAAGGAAAATTGAACAAATATTGGCACCAGTAGCCACAAACTTTTTAATAAGGAAGTTATACACGATTTTAAATTAACGTTTCCCGTATGAATTGAAGATAAAGAAGACACCTGTGTTAACTATAGCTATTACATCATGTTATTATTTTCTCACGTGAATTTTAAATTGAATAAATTATCATCAAATTCACGTAATAATTTCCTAAAATATGATAATCATGGAAAATCTTTAAAATATTCTAATTAAAATTTAAGTTTATTAATGATTTTCATCAATATAAAAGTCATATTAACACTAATTTTGATTTTGATGTCTGTTCAATGTATCGTAAAATCAGATCTGTTCATTTTGGCATTAGAAAAAAATATGATTTGTAAACTGCAATTGTGAACATACAGAGGACAACGTGAACAGAAATAAAGTATTAGTATGAATTAAAAAATGTAACTATACAGTATACACATATTAATTAACAGTACATTAATTCTAAACCACAGTACATGATGATAACATTATAATTAATTATTTTAGCAATTATATCATACCCAACACTGTAAATGGTAGCAGGAGATACAAATTTTTTTGCCACATCTTGCACTCTGGTCGCTGTACAACTGTGCGATGTGCACTCAACGGTCCACCGTGAGAAGAACTGAGTAACAAACAACAGAATAGACCTAGTGATGTCAGAAGTATTGTGTGTGTGACGTCACCAGAGCAATATAAATTAGAATTTAGTTTTACCCTTAGACACTAGGTTCATATTTTCATTTGTTTTTAGCGTAGTTAAATTATACAGTTAATATTCATATCATGATAAATATCTATTGTCTAAAATATTACTAATAATATATACAATACTGTCAATACATATGTACGTACATATATACTATATATCAGGGTACAGTAACATTGAGGGTATGGTAATCAACTCATCGAATTTAGTTTGACGTGACCACCGGGTGACTGCCGACAGGAGATGGAGACTCTGACCACACTTTGAAACATGGACAACTTACTCAAACTTAGTCACATCTAAATATATTTTTTTTTCCTATCAATTACTAACTAGGCATTAGTTAAATTGTATTTCATTATATTAATCTTTAATTGATATATTCATAGGATCTACAATTTAGCAGTTAACTAGCACTCGTTTATGCTCCTAGGTAGCATATGTTCAAGACTCTATTTTTTATAGATAAGTAAAAGAAATGAACAATAAATACACACCTGAATTATATCTATATTTCGACTTTGAGGTTCAATCGCCACTCTCGCTTTTTTTTTACACGAAACCCTTATAAAATGACTTTAAACTTCTTGATATTAACATGCAAATACGAGGAATTATGAGACCTTCGGTCACAAACAAGGAATGTGTTGTTTTGGTGACGTCATATTATTGCGTCGTCTACTAGTTACTATACCCGCTATGTTCCAGTATCCTGAGGTACAGTAACATATAGGCCATAGGGTTTGGTAATTAGCTAATAGAATCTAGTTTGACGTGACCACGCGCGACCGGAAATCTTAAAATTGCATTGATTGATACGTGAATAATATGCTTGGTGGTTAATAGCTAGTTCATTTTTAATCGTTATGATTCAATTTTTTTACCATAATTGTATCAATAGTAGAAGTATATCCAAAGATAAAACTTTTATTAAATAAATATTTCACTTACATTTATTCTTGGAAAGTCTCCAATGGACTGGCGACTTTGACCATACTTTGAAACATGGGACTACCAACTTAAACTTAGTCACTACTAAATTTATATCTTTTCTTGTCTATTATACTAACTAGGAATTGGTTAAATTGTATTTCCATTATTTTATTTTGTAATTGTTATTCACAGGAGCTACGTGGTTTAGCAGTTAACTAGCACTAGTTTATGCTACTAAAGGTTAAGGTAGTACCTATATGTTTAAGATCCTAGCAATTTTTCATAGATAATTAAAAAAGAGAGCAATCTGAACAAACCTGAATTATATCCATACATTTATATTCTAGGATCAATCGCTATTTTTACTATTTATCACACGAAACGCTCATAAATTGACTTTAAACTTCTCGATATTAACATGCAAATACGAGGTATTATGAGCCGTTCGGTCACAAACAAAATATGTGTCGTTTTGGTGGCCATATTTTTGCGTCGTCTACTATACCCATTTACAGTTCTAGTTGATCCAAATAAAGTAATATTTGATCCAAGTGAATTTCAATTTGATCCAAGTGAAATTGAATTTGATCCTTATGAAATTGAATTTGATCCTTATGAAATTGAACTTGAAATTGAATATTTTATCATTCCGATACCTCACATTTTGTGTCTTTGTTGGTTGGTGTCACGCTTTTAACATTTATTAATATTTGTATAATTTATGAGAGATTATGATTGGCACATCATAATCTCTCATTGTCACCATAATCTTTCATTGTCCACCCTAATATTTCACTGCCCACCATAATCTTTCATTGCCCACCATAATCTTTAATTGCTACCATAATCTTTCATTGTCCACCCTAATTTTTCATTACCTACCATAATCTTTCATTGCCCACCATAATCTTTAATTGCCCACCATAATCTTCGATTGCCCACCATAATGACATCTACGAATACAGTCTTATTCACTTCAAGAAGAGGTTCGTTTAAATTATTATTTAGAACTCACTACCGATTGTATTTTATTTTATTGATCATAACTATATACACTATACATATATGATTTATGTACCTATATAATTTTTTTATAATTTACTGTGTTTTAAAATCCTGTTTTGCTCGAAAAAGTCTTGTTTTCAGCAAGAATTTATTTATGGGCTTGATTAATAATCTTACTTTGTGGTCGTGTTGGTGGGCTATAAAAGATTATGGTGGACAATGAAAGATTATGGTGGGCAATGAAAGATTATGGTCGGTAAAGAAAAATTAGGGTGAATAATGAAAGATTATGGTGGGAAATGAAAGATTATGTTAGGCAATTGAAGATTATGGTGGGCAATGAAAGATTATGGTGGACAATGAAAGATTATGGTGGGCAATGAAAGATTATGGTCGGTAAAGAAAAATTAGGGTGAATAATAAAAGATTGTGGTGGGAAATGAAAGATTATGTTAGGCAATTGAAGATTATGGTGGGCAATGAAAGATTATGGTAGGCAATTAAAGATTATGGTTGGCAATTAAAGATTATGGTGGACAATGAAAGATTATGGTGGGCAATGAAAGATTATGGTGGGCAATGAAAGATTATGGTGGGCAATGAATGAGTATGGTGAGCAATGAAATATTAGGGTGGACAATGAAAGATTATGGTGGAATATGGAAGATTATGTTAGGCAATTGAAGATTATGGTGACAATGAGAGATTATGATGTGCCAATCATAATCTCTCATAAATTATACAAATATTTTTTATATTTTAAATGTTAAAAGCGTGACACCAACCAACAAAGACACAAAATGTGAGGTATCGGAATGATAAAATATTCAATTTCACTTGGATCAAATATTGTCTCACTTGGAGCAAATATTATTTCAATTGGATCAAGTTCAATTTCAAAAGGATCAAATTCAATTTCATAAGGATCAAATTGAAATTCACTTGGATCAAATATTATTTCATTTGGATCAACTAGAACTGTAAATGGAATAGTTACTATACCCTATATATGTTACTGTACCCTACTATATATGTATATGACACAAATTTGGTCTTACATCGAAATCTACTTTTTTCATTTTATTGCTTCTATCATAGTTATAGTTATCACTGTCTTATAATATCATTACGCTAACAATAATTTAGAGATAAATGGTGATAACTTAACTATTAAACGCTTTCTTTTTCAAAGATCGACCCTAGACCAGATTTTACCGGTCTGTTGATCGACGGGTGTTATGCTAGATAGTGTTTTTATAGTCACAAAAATAAAACATTTGAAACTAGAAGACTAGAACTAAAATCTAAATTTTGACCAGTTTTTTCCATTTCAATATTGGTCCATTTTAACTATAATTTTAAACGAACGTGCGTGAAATTCCATCATATTACATAACAGTTTTCACCTTTGTACTGCAGGGCGAGTCAAAAAAACTAAACCCAACTTTGACTTGATATATCTCAAAAATTAGTAACGTTATATTTTTTCGAATAACATGTGTTTGTTATCTTTTTTCACATAAATAGTGAAAAATTTAAAAAAGGTACATTAATCAATATTGATGAAATAGTTATTATTATCATTACAAAGAAAATTACGAAAATTATTTGGTTTCGCAGAAAAAATTAACACACTAATACTTTATAACACATCATTAACAAACCATTATTAAATGAAAATTTAGTCCTAATTCCTTTCATACTATCTATATACCAATTCCCTCCACATTTCTTCCATTTCTAACTGAACATAATTCAATCCTTGTTCTCATTGATACCATGTGCATAACAATCGCTGTGTCAGTTTCTAACGGATACGTTCAACAATCGCATTATTATAATAAAGTGACTAAACCATACAATTGATTGGCCACCAAGATCACCGGACTTAACACCATGTGATTTTTTCTTATATGGACATTTGTGTACTCTACTCCGCCTGCAAATTCAGACGACTTGAAGGGGAGAATTACGAGTGAAATGATTTTAATGGCAGAAAACCTTACATTAAGTAAAAAAAGTTATGGCAGCAATGAGAATATGAATTTAATTATGTTTGGCAAGATATGGTAGGGAAGTGGAGGATTTGATATAGATAATAAGGAAGGAATTAATATTAAGTATTTATTTAATAATGGCTTGTTACCTTCGCAGAATGCAGGAAGGTCATATTTTCGCCGTGTTATATTTATTTATTTATTTATTCATCATTTTGTTATTCGCTTAACTAAAAAAGTGTTAAATCAAATTGCCTGAAATTTGGTGAAACGATTGTTCCATTTCCAGTGACCTGCTGGTAGAATTTTGGGAATGACTCGGTCATGGTCAAGGTCGTGGTCATTTATAACTCAAAAAGTATTGAATCGTATTGCATGAAACTTGGTATGACGATTGGTCAATATACAGGAACTATTTTGTTAGATTTTGGGAGCGATCGGGTCAAAGATCAAAGATCAAGGTCAAGGCCATTTGTAACTCAATAAATTAAAAAGTATTTAACCAAATTGTCTGAAACTTGATGGTACAATTGGACCTTGGTCAATGTCCAGGAACCATCTGGTAAAATTTTGGGAGCAATCCGGTCAAAGGTCAAGGTCATTTATAATTGAATAACTCAAAAAGTGTTGTACCATATTGCATGAAACTTGGTGGGACGATTGGTTATTATCCAGTTAGCAGTATATTAAATTTTAGGAGAGAACGGCTCCAAGCGTAGGCGAAGGTATGCGCTCTACCGAGTGCACATAATCTAGTTAATGATAGGTTATTAAAGATTAGTGCGTAAAATAAAAATAAAATTCGTAACTTTTTGTTTCTGCTCAAGCATACTTCTGACTCTGTTTACTATAATCAATATAGATGAATGATTTTTTTCGAATTTTTCACTATTTATTTAAAAAAAAGTAGAGAGACAATGGTATTCTAAAAAAATCATATATAACGTTATAGTTGTTTCTGAAATATTTCAATTCAAAGTTTCTAGTTGGGTTTCAATTTATTTTGACCAAATATGTAATGTTGAATCAATTTTCTTACGCCAAATTTAATACATTTTTATTATTTAGAAGAAAAAATGGAATTCCTCCTTACATATTGTGACTTAACATGATCACTAGGGTGAAAAATAAAATAAAACTCATAGACCTTCACACGGGTCGTAGTCATACAAATTAAAATCATCATAGTACGCAGTGTACAATAAATCCTTTTCTTCTTTACTTAATTCGCTCATGTATTCAGCGAACGTCTTATCTCTTGCAGAAACATTTGCTCTGAGTGGACCTCTAGCGTAAGTTTCTCCCTCACTACCAGATGTCGCTGTTGCTAGTTTTTCAAGTTCAAAATCATTATTCGCAAGAATTTTTTGATGGAGATTCCAAGCTTTAGGCAAATTCATGAGGTCTTCAATAAACAACATGTCTTCTTCCAAAGTTTCAGCCTGAAAACAAGTTTAGATCACTTAATTATATATATCACGCGAATTATAATTTTTCAAACAACAATATGTTTTATAGATTAGCAACCTTAATTATAATATCGTAGATTTTGTCACAAGGGGCGCATTTTATTGTCTGAGTTCGGTAGTGTTTTTCTTTCTCATTCAAACATGGTATTTCTCTTCGACAATTTAACAGGTCAACCGCTACGGCCAGAGCATACCCTCTGAATGTCGGAACACCGTCAGCCAATTGTGAAGGAGATGTCTTGAAAGGTTGACCATCAAATTCTTTTATTCCCTGTTGACATGTGAATTTATGCAGCTTCACTGACTGTCGAGTTCTATTATATAAAGCGTAAGCCAATGCTTCTTCTGGACTCATGACACTAAATGTCTGCATCTCTGCATACAATTCTGGTAGATCCTTTCTGTAGGCACTAAAGTGATATACTTTGTTCAAGTATGCTGAGAGTGCCCTGAAATTTATGATGTACTTTATTAATTAAATTGATTTTTTGTGAAATTTAAACCATTTCACTATGAAGGTTGTTCCATATGTAAGCCATAAAAGACAAATTAAAAAAAATGGCCATAGAGAACCAAATATAAAACGGAAATATCAAGAAGTATTAGGGCTAATTTGTGAATGTTAATTCAAGAGTAGCTTAATACAGAACATTTAGTTTTTGATAGAATAATATTATTCAAGAAAAAAATATCTACATGAATATGGCATTTCTTGTCCAGCAGTTTGCTATAAATATTTTCTTTCATCCTATGCTTAAACTTTTTTGAGAATGAGTCAATTTGTTTTATGTCCCGTAATGCTGGGCACTCAATATATGATATAACATTTTGAATAGAATTTATATTTACCGCTGAAAAGGATGTCTGACACTGATCAGATTCAACTTGTTTCCCATTAAGATTTTTCTATCTTTTTCTGGCAAGATGTCGACATTTTCTATCAAGTGATGTGTGCTTAATTCTCGCAAAGTGGAGGCGTACAAGTCCAAGAGGTTGAGGATGAACAGAGAGTTGGTGTAGACGCCAAGAGCACTACTGGCAGACTTTGATTTCAAGGATTTATTAACAAGTAAATTGGAACAATCACTAGGGTAACATTGCAGTACAATGACACTTAAATTAGAATTACAGTACTTGGAAAGTGGGTATTAGAATTACAGTACTTGGAAAGTGGGTGTTAAAATAGGTCTTAATTATTGGCCAATGAGAAACTCCTATAAGTCAGATTGGTTCATGACCAAATATATTAAGAACCATTTACCGTGCAGACTGTGCGAGTATTGCACGTTAGCCTACCATAAATTTTTTTGTTCATAATGATTTTTAAAGATATATTTAATTTGTTGTTTAAATTTCAACATCATTTTCAACGACAGAGAATTAGCGAGATTGTAAATGGGTTTCAAAGAACAGTGAAAGGTGCTATCGTTTACAATAATTTTAAGGTTTAGTAAACGTGGATCTAGAATTCTAGATTTTAGAGTCTATACTCTATACTATTATTATTTCTGTCTATATCTGACTATATATTGACTATATAGGTAATAAATGGCAATCTTTAAAATACTTTTGATTATAAATAACAAGAAACCCTATTAGGAATTAAAATATAAATACAATTTGTACCTTTGGATTTCTACATATATTCATTTGGTATGATTTAATTTGAAGAAGTTTAATTTCAGTCGATTGAATTCCAAAATGCCTTATAACATCTTCACATTGCTGTTTCATATGCCTCATACGGTTCACCAAACTAGTTAGACGAGGGTGGTTCTGAAATAAAGGATTCAACTTATAAGGTTTATACATATTGTATATGTGATACCTATACTGAATATAACCAATAAAACCTATGCACACCACCAATTAAACATTTTTCTTATAAAATTACATTACAGACTAAAAAAATATTAATACAACATACACACAAACTAACAATTTCTGTATCAAATCACATCGAAAATTTATAGTAATAAGTAATTATTCAATATATTTAGGGACTCATTCGTGAGTTAACTGTAATCAGTTATCAATTTACCAAAATATTCTTGGGAAGGTGACACAAAAGTTGGCTCTCCAGCTCCGTTGACGTAGATCTCTGGAGAACAAGATTCTTCAGCAATTTCTTGAATGACGAAACAATTTTGGTCCTATTGGTTCTATCTTCACACGAGTTCAAACCAATAGGAACAATTTTCAATTCGTCCATGGTTGTAAATAGGTAATTTTCTAAATCGATCCTTAGGCTGGTCGGTTCTGATGATCTACCGTGAAATTTAAATAGCAGGTACCAAAATAGCACCATAATGAATAGCAGAATGCATAATTTGAAGGATGTTTGTCTTCTCACCATTTCAATAAAATGAAACTAATCTATATTGCCACAATATTTATAATTTAATTTGTAGTAATTTTCTTAGCTGAAGCATATACCAACTGGAAAAAAATTCTGGCCGGTAAATTCCACTGCGGAAAGTTCCACCAGGAAGATTCCACCGGCGTTAAATGCAAGATATGGAAAATTCCACCGCGGAAGCTTCCACCATTTTGAAAATAATATACAAATAAACAGTATAAATAAACAGTTTATTTTAAAATGTATTTCTAAATCTAGGTAATTGATAATTGTATATGAATAAATCTTCCTTCTAAATACGAACAATTAATAATCCATCATATTGGCATTAGATATGTAAATGGTTAATAGTGACAGACTATGACGCTGGTATTGGAACACCAACCTGTGGCAACACTGATAAATTTAGCTTTTATTTAATCTATCAACAGAAACACTAAAATTCAGAATTTAAATTTGATACAAAAATAAATTATGTTATTTTTCATTATTGAATAGGTTAATTTTAAGCAGCAATATGACAAAGATGTTTTCAATGTCTATATTTTCTTTAGAGTCAATTTAAATCAGAGACCTACTGAACTGAATTTATATTAAGATGTTGCATATCAAAAGAAACTCTAAACGTGTTATGATTTATATAACTTTGGTGAGTTTTGAATTTATAATTTTTATTCGTGTGTCTGTGGTTTCAGGTCGAAGCTAGTTAATGTACTGCATTTTTCTGCCTAACTCTATTTTCAAAATTTAGTTGAAACGCATGATATTTAAAAATTATTTTGTAATAGTTCAAAATAGATTATTAAACAGTTACAGAAAGTTTCAGATTTGTAATTTTTCATTTTATAATAAAATATATCGATACTAATTAAACATTTAAACATATACGTGTCAATTTGATTCTTTAATTCTACCTTTAATGGTCGCTGATTTAAATTGTAATATATTTTGGTTAGGGTAATAGATAATATATATAAAATAAAATTTATATTACAAACAAAATAAAATTCTTAATTTCAGTTTCAACATATTTATGTTTAAAGGAGAATCAAACGGAATATTTATTGTTGGTCCACGAGTTACATTTTATTAAAAATTTAATTGATTCATATTTACAAGATCGTTTGATCTGTCTATTATTTCGTATGTTCTTCTTAGCTTATCACGTAGGCCTTCACTTAACATAACATATTCTTATAATTTCATAATTTCTTACATTTCTAACTAATGAAATGTTGTTCGGTTACCACAAAAAACAATTTCCTTAAAATCAGTTAATATTAAATGTTATACCTTCTGTAAATGAAATCCAGTATTATGCGGTGGAATCTTCCGTAGTGGAATTTTCTGGCGGTGGAATATTCCGCGGTGGAATCTTCCGTGGTGGAACTTACCAGCGGTGGAACTTTCCGTGGTGGAATTTTCCGCGGGGGAATTTTCCTAGAACCATAATTACATATGTATAATGCATATTTTATTCATTGAATTTGTATAGTAAGTTGATTAATTTAGAAGGGTAGATATATTAGATTGGATAATTGATCAATGGTAAATATATATTAAAAAATCTTCAAACAAATAAAGACAGAATAGTGAATACAATGTAGATCTAAGCACAAAATCACTTTTACTCTCAGTTGCAGAATGCTACTCAATGAATATAGTCAATTGGCTGAAGCATTATTTTAATTTAATATACTTTTAAAGATTTTATAATTAAAACTCTACAATACCTATTCTACTTCCATTGTACTAATTCTCAGTCAGAAGAAAAATAATGTGCACCATTTGTTTTGATTGTCAACTTGGGATTATAGGTATAATAAATCCAATTAATATTCATGTAAAAGTATATAATTGGATAAACTTATTGTATAAATGTTTATATTAATTTAGGAAACAATTAATATCTTAAACGAAAGCCGAAAACGCATTAAGTTTGTAAACAAAATTTAACAAGTTGAAAACTTACCTACAATTAGTGACTAAATGCCGATCTGATGTACAAACTAAGCCTTTGTGTAATCTGAAAGCATTTGAAGATCGTTTATAGGTGGCAACAATCCAAAAACCGTTAAAAAAGCTATTTTTACTATTCTACAACTTAATCTTCCTCTAGGGATTTTTCTACCTCAATTATTCAGTTCAATTATTTTCTTAAGCATAATTAATTTATGAATCACCAATATCCCTCAATTAGAACATTATCAACCAATTTTTAGAGGTGGCAAAGTTCTTATACGCAATTGACAAAATTAACCAATTGATACCCAAGCAACCATGACACATTGTGCCAACATGGGCACTAGATGGTTAGATGGGCAAGAGATGGCAGACTGAAAAGTAGCCTAGAAAATACATGGGGATAATGTGGTTTTACATTCTCATGGAATGTTACCTTGTGAGAAGGTTGGTTCAATGTTCCAAATCCATCCCATTGAATTGTCATATTGGCCCAACCTGATTACTGTATAGCCTATCAATATTATATGGCGGAAGCTTTATTAACATATTGGAAAGACCATTTCCTGGAATAGGAAGGATTCAATCAATCGCAATTTATAAAATGTCTTCAAATTAATATTAAATTATTAATCGTTCAGCAAAAATATTTTTTTTAATACTAAGTTTAAGTGACTAGACGAAGATGATCACAGGAACGATAAAGAGTTAAAGTTTTAGTTTCAAGGTTTAAAATTTATAGTTTTTAATTAACACAATTTTAATATAAGATATAGGTAAATAAGCTATATGATGTGTAAAATGATAACGAAGGGTGAGTGGCACTGAGTGATTTTATAGCGTGGTTGCCAGATGCTAGTTTCTATGAAGCTTGGCTATTTTTTTTAATTAGCTACTGGTAGCTAATTGTGACCATCTTAATACATTTTCAAAATATTTGTATAATAAATTACGAATAGAGGATAATATGCAATCCTAAAGTGAACAAGTGAACTTATTTGTTTCCGGTATGAGCCTGCTTTGTATTTTCGGTTATACATACATAGTGAAATTTTAAAATTCAGGTAGTTTGTTAGTGCTTTTCGTTGGAGGAGGTATTAGTTTTTAATTCCCTTAATTAATTAAGGAAATTCTTCAAAACTGCACTCTGCGGCCTATTTAAAGTTATAAAATGGTGAGTTGAAGTTTTTAAAATATACTTATAGATATTTTAAAGTTATTTTATATAGTGTATTCGATATAGTTATTGCGTGCTTCTATAGGTGCAGTACCTAATTAGGTACCGAGCTGAATAATATTTTCTTCAACCTATGGCTAAATATATGTACCTAGGGTAATTTTCGAGTTATTAATAATTTATCTTACAGTGTCACTTTTTCTCGATCATTATAGAAATAAAGTACTACAGCAACTTGAAGATTAAATGATAATAATTTTTCAAACTTGATCGAAAACGTGAAAACGTCCGATAACTCGGAACTTACCATGAAATATTAATTTAAATTTCTCTTTAAATTTAATAATTTAAATTTGAAATGCGATTCGATTTCTGAAAGTATATAATTCCACTATCTAGGTATGTGGGCACCTATTATTTAATTTAAAAATAGTTACAGAGATAACCTGTTAGTTACAAAAAATTTGGATACACGTACTTTTGTTCATTTCTGATAATTACAAAATTTGCTTGCAAATATAGTAAATATTTAAATATAGGTAATTAATATAACTGAAACAAATGCAGCTACGGTACTCTGCAAGTGATATTGAGAATTGATTAAGTAATTAATATTTTCTTTTTCAGGGTAGAGCCATCGCCATAAGAGAAGCTTCAAATTTTGAGAGGTAGTTAAGGCAGTTACTGCAATAACGGAAGGAGAGATAGGCACAACAGAAAGTGGACCAACCCATAGCCAAGGATGTAAATTATTAGACCTCTCACTGAATTATTGTATGCTTGTTTTTCTTAGCTATGTAATTCGATTGAGTCGATTTCCATAGATAATATAATAAGTCATGTTAGTTGTAATATCATATATAACTATTCTCTACTATATTATAATAACTCTTTATACTTATGATACAAAGCTAGATGTATTGTTTAATGTTACTGTTGAATCACCTTTTTAATGGATAGGTTTTTTAAGTTCGTTCTACTCTTCTGTTGTAACGATCTACGAATAAATAAATGGAAATCTAGAAGATGATTTTTATTTGTCTTACTCATTATGATATTAATTTTATTAATAACAATGCTCTATTATTAATCTATTCATGGCTTCAAAAGAAATTTATTAAACCTTATGATTTATTTATTGTGACCAGATGGGTCCAATATGGTAGTGCCATATTTAGCACATGGAAACCACCTAGTACCAAAGTAATATCAATATTGGTTGCCAGTGCTTTTTCGACCCTGGCCCCATCATCCTCGGCATCATCTTATACCAAGATGGTTTCAACATTAGTAGCCCATGCTGTCACCATGTGGGCCCAGTTTGTAAATGACCACACAGTACCAATGTGGTAGTGTCATATGTCACATGGAAACCACCTAGTACCAAGTTGATTTCAATACAGCTTGCCAGTTCTTTTACGACCTTGGCCCCATCAACCGCGACAACATCTTGGGCCAAGATGGTTTCAACATTAGTAGCCCATGCTGTCACCACGTTGGCCCATTTTGCAAATAACCACACAGTACCAATATGATTTGTCATCAGAGTACGGGCTTGAATGGCACCTAGTGCCCACATTGGCCCCATTAACTGTGGTTGCTTGGGTAGTAACTCCGAATTCAAAAGTGCAACTCTCAGGTAATTGAATCCATCAGCTTCAAATAACCCATAACTCACCTCGAGGACCTGGCTGTACGTCGAGTTACATGCTAACCCTATGCCCAAACCAATCAATAGTATAAGATTATAGACTTCAAACTCTGTTATAATGTCAAATTTTTGGCCTTTTTCCTTGCTATCAACCGGGATTTGATCAGACCGAACCTCTCCACACTTTGTGTGTGGCAAAGAAGATGGTCCTTCTTAATTATTTCTTTCCTCTTGATGTTCGTTTCAATTGCAACAGCAGAGTAAAGTTTTGTCAACCAACGGTGGTTCATTGATTTTGGAAGTTTGCCAGTCAATCATGTTCTGTAACACTCTGATTCAATGAAAGGAGGAATTTTGAATTCCTGAATTCCAACTTTAATGTCTTCACTACCCAGGGAGAATATTATGGTGGGGTCATAGAAGATTATGGTGGACAGACATTATAGGGGGCTAGATCTTACGTGATTATAGAAAATATTCGATAAATATCAACCTAGTGCAAAATATCCTATAAACATCTATAATCACCGTACTATTTCCCAACCATGATGTATAGTAGATTATATCAACCAAAATCTCCGAATATTTTCTGATAATGTTCCTTATATGAACTTCCATGACTGATCCATCCTAAATCTCGGAAAATTTTCTGATAGTATTTCTTATATGAACTTCTATGACTTTACCATCTTAAATCTTCGAAGATTTTCTGAAGACATTCTTTATATAAACTCCTATGACTGATCCATCTTAAATCTTTGAAGATTTTCTGATGGTATTTCTTATATGAACTTCTATGATTGAACAATCTTAAATCTCCGAAAATTTTCTGATGGTATTTCTTATATGAACTTCTATGACTGATCCATCTTAAATCTCCCAAAATTTTCTGATGGTATTTCTTATATGAACTTCTATGCGGTTACACTAAATACCGAATTATACCGAATTACACCGAATTATACCGAATTACACCGAATTATACCGAATTACACCGAATTATACCGAATTATACCGAATTACACTATACTCAATACCGAATTACACCGAATTATACCGAATTACACCGAATTATACCGAATTACACTATACTCAATACCGAATTATACCGAAATACACTGAATTATACCGAATTACACTATACTCAATACCGAATTATACCGAATTACATTATACTCAATAACGAATTATACCGAATTACACTATACTCAATACCGAATTACACCGAATTATACCGAATTACACCGAATTATACCGAATTACACTATACTCAATACCGAATTATACCGAATTACACCGAATTATACCGAATTACACTGAATTATACGGAATTACACTATACTCAATACCGAATTATACCGAATTACACTATACTCAATACCGAATTATACCGAATTATACCGAATTACACTGAATTATACCGAATTACACTATACTCAATACCGAATTACACCGAATTATACCGAATTACACCGAATTATACCGAATTACACAGAATTATACCGAATTACACTATACTCAATACCGAATTATACCGAATTACACCGAATTATACCGAATTACACTGAATTATACCGATTTACACTATACTCAATACCGAATTACACCGAATTATACCGAATTACACTATACTCAATACCGAATTATACCGAATTACACCGAATTATACCGAAATACACTGAATTATACCGAATTACACTATACTCAATACCGAATTATACCGAATTACACCGAATTATACCGAATTACACTATACTCAATACCGAATTACACCGAATTATACCGAATTACACTATACTCAATACCGAATTATACCGAATTATACCGAATTATACCGAATTACACCGAATTATACCGAATTACACTATACTCAATACCGAATTATACCGAATTACACCGAATTACACTGAATTATACGGAATTACACTATACTCAATACCGAATTACACCGAATTATACCGAATTACACTATACTCAATACCGAATTATACCGAATTATACCGAAATACACTGAATTATACCGAATTACACTATACTCAATACCGAATTATACCGAATTACACCGAATTATACCGAATTACACTATACTCAATACCGAATTACACCGAATTATACCGAATTACACTATACTCAATACCGAATTATACCGAATTATACCGAATTACACCGAATTATACCGAATTACACTATACTCAATACCGAATTACACTGCACTACACCTAATTATACCGAATTACACTATATTACACAATAATCAATACTGAATTACGCCTGATTATACCGAATTACATTCTACTGAATACCGAATTACACCTGATTATACCGAATTACGCCTGATTATACTGAAATATGCCTGATCATACCGAATTTCGCCTGACTATACCGAATTACATTCCACTGAATACCGAATTACGCCAGATTATACCGAATTACATGCCATTGAATACCGAATTACACCTGACGTCTTACACCGCGATTGGACAGTGACTAAATGGGGGTACGGTCAAGAGCCCCTCGGTCAAGAGCCCCCCAGTCATGAGTCCTCCCCCCCCCGGTCATAAGTCCCCCCCCCCCCCCCGGTCACGAGCCCCCCTCCCTGTTTTTTTTAATCCTTATTCACCTAGTTAAACAAATGAAGAACTACTTAGATAGAAATAACTGAGAGTTGATAATATGTAGTTTGTTGTATTCGCTTGTTTGTTGTACTGCATACTTCATGATTGTTTAATGACCCGGCAGAGGGGTTGGGGGGGGGGCGGCACGCCCCCCCTATATACATATATTTTATGTTAATCAGTAATGAACTACAAAAGTGTCAATAAGGATTAAATAATATAGGTAAATAAGGATTAAAAATCAGGGGAGGAGGCTCGTGACAGGGGGGGGGGGGCTCTTGACCGTACTTTCGACACAACCCCCCTCCCCAAGATATAAGCCCCTCTCTTCTATATAGGGAAACGAACTAACTACCCTTGGTAAGTTATGCAGTATTAGTTAGCTACTAAATAGTAAGCCCCCTTCCCCCCGGTTAAAAGCCCTAATTTGTTTTCTTAATTTTAAGATACTGTATAATATTAATTACTAGACATTATAGCAAGGGAAAGTAACCTAATTTATTCAACCTTATGAATTTTCTTAAAGGAGTTATTAAAATATATGTGTAGGTATATGAGCAGGGGGGGGGGGTTGAGACCAGGGCGTGCCACCTCCGAACCCCCCTGCCTTGTAATTAAACAAGCAGTGTGTATTTCAACAAACTACTGGATACAATAAGCTAAACTAGATTACGTGCACTCGTTAGAGCACATACCTTCAACGCCGCACTGACCCGTTCTCTCCCAAAGTCTAATAAACTGGTAACTGGATAATGACCAATCGTCACACCAAGTTTCATGCAATATGGTTCAATAGTTTTTGAGTTATTGAGTTATAAATGACCTTGACCTTTGACCGGATCGCTTCCAAAATTCTACCAGATGGTTTCTGGACATTGACCAATCGTCCCATCAAATTTCAGACAATTTGGTTGAAAACTTTTCGAGTTCTTGAGCTACAAATGGCCTTGACCTTGATCTTCAACCTTTGACCTGATCGCTCCCGAAATCTAACAATATTACAGGTTATTCGTTTAAATAAGCTAGGCAATCTTCTTATGTGTACAAAATTTATTTAAATTTAACTTTTTAATTGAAAAATATAGCATTCACTCTCTTAATCTTGACCTTTGATCTCAAAGTCTTCAGCTGACACAAGATTTATTGGAACAAATAATTTAGATTTACTATCGGTTGGAAAATTAATATTCACTATACTACTATTATAAATAAGGATAAGGGATATATTTGAGCTGAAAATCTGAAACAGGTGCGTTAGACAAAGAAAAAATATATATATAAAAGTACAAGAAAAGAGGTCCTTATTTTGAAAAGTGAAATTGTTGTGTAGAGTTTAAAAATGTAATTTATTGATACTAAATTCACTACGATTTATTAATAATTACGTATAAATATTTATCAATTTTAATTTTTTACCAATATTAATTATAGGTTCATAAAGTTTAGCAAATTTTAGTAGGGGTTAAACGTCTGTTTCTACCATATCGTTGACGTCAAAAGTAAATTAAATACAAGGAACTGGAGGAAGCAGTCAGAAAGGAAAATGGCTCCATGAACAAAGTCACCAACCACCGTCGGTGACAAAGCTCATGGATTCAGAAGAGCTACTCCGTGAATGCCGTCACTTACCAAGGAATGTGACGAAACGGGACACAAGCACTGGTGGCTGCACTCACACGGATGGAAGAGGAAAATGAAGAGGTGATACTAAATGAAACCTAACATAAAATCTAAAACCTCGTATAGTTGAAGAGCATTACTCTAGCGTTATCCTCTAAAACTGCAAGTAGTAAGTTTTTCAAAATGATGAACATGGTAAAAATGAAAAAAAAGACAATGCATAATTAATGCATAATCCTAATTACAACAGTTCGGGCCCTCTTCATTTTCCATTCACCACAGACAGTTTCAGGATAGAGCCCCTTGATAGAGCTCAATTGAAGCATTTTGGTGTAAATATTTCATGTATTTTTAATTTTGTCAATTAAAAGTTACATATTAAAATGCTGGAACATATATGTCTAATTCGTAGTGAAAGGGCTATATTTCTAAAATAAAATTCTATAGAAATTAAAATGGTATGACTAAATACATTTTGGGGACGTCTCAAAAGTTCGACACCCCAATAGTCAGTCTGACAGTTACATCTTTCTGTATTATTTTTTCTCGTTATATTTTTCGATTGAAATAAAAATTATAATTAAATAGGTATAGGTACTAGACTACATATATATATATACAATTCAGTAATTTTCCTTAATTTCATTTTTCTAATGTTACATGTATTCCTATCTAATTTATTATAATATTATTAAAAACTGTCTCTCAATCGATTTCATCATTTAATGTAGTTTTTTTTGTATCCGCTAGTTGTTTAATAACCGGGCAGGACGACATATAAATTTGATGTTAAATCAGTAATAAACTACAAAAGTGTCGGATTAATAGATAGTAACCATACATTTTGATATTGATAATGCTGTGAAGCCTAACTGCCCATAATCATTGCAGTGTAATAACTTTAAATTAATATCGAAAAATCCTGACCAATGATCAAGGATAAAATTCGGTGTAATTCGGTACTCAGTGTACTGTAATTCGGTATAATCAGGTGTAATTCGGTATTGAGTATAGTGTAATTCGGTATAATTCGGTGTAATTCGGTATTGAGTATAGTGTAATTCGGTGTAATTCGGTATTGAGTATAGTGTAATTCGGTATAATTCGGTGTAATTCGGTATAATTCGGTGTAATTCGGTATAATTCGGTGTAATTCGGTATAATTCGGTGTAATTCGGTATTGAGTATAGTGTAATTCGGTATAATTCGGTATAATTCGGTGTAATTCGGTATAATTCGGTGTAATTCGGTATTGAGTATAGTGTAATTCGGTATAATTCGGTATAATTCGGTGTAATTCGGTATTGAGTATAGTGTAATTCGGTATAATTCAGTGTAATTCGGTATAATTCGGTATTGAGTATAGTGTAATTCGGTATTGAGTATAGTGTAATTCGGTGTAATTCGGTATAATTCGGTATTGAGTATAGTGTAATTCGGTATAATTCAGTGTAATTCGGTATAATTCGGTGTAATTCGGTATAATTCGGTATTGAGTATAGTGTAATTCGGTATAATTCGGTGTAATTCGGTATAATTCGGTGTAATTCGGTATTGAGTATAGTGTAATTCGGTATAATTCGGTGTAATTCGGTATAATTCGGTATAATTCGATGTAATTCGGTATAATTCGGTATTTAGTGTAACCCTAGAATTTCTCTGCCTGCGACACCATTTGTTTACATCGTATCTGAAGAACGGATCAAGTTCACCGTCAATGAATTCCAAACTTCGCATATTGCTATATTAATGTATTTACATACCTAGGTACTATGGTAAAAGCCAGCTGAAAAGACAGCTGTTTATGTAAACAAACATATAGGAGTGTCACTCACTGTGGCAGCATGTGTGGCAGTGCCATTCCAGCCGACGACTCGACCAGGAAAAAATCACAGTTAGGTACGTAAACATGCATAGGTACCTACAAATTACAATCATATATATTTTTCTAGTTATGCTTCATACGAATGAATAATCACAAGTATATTACTAATTACAGTACACTTATTAGTTTGAACCGGTAGGTATACAGATTTCATGACACTGACAGGTGTGTTATTCAGTATATGTTGGCAGGTGCACTAGTGATGTTGTTCTATGGAATCTATGATTACTACCTTAATATCAGCTGTTTCTGCCAAGGCTGCACAGGTGTTATTTAATAGGGATATTTTGATACTCTTATCTTCTGTATGAATTGAAAAATTGTTTACATCAGCATTATCTGATACAGATACAGGAATAATACCTAGGATAAGTTAATTGAGCTAGAAATTTGTGCCCTAGTTTCGGTTTCCCAGCCTACAAAATAATAAATATGGGACATTTTAGTATTTTTAGTTTTTTTATGTGACAGATCATTCATTTTTTTGTTAGGTACCTATACTTATATTAATAATTAATAGTATTATTTACATTTATTTTGCTGAGCCTGAGCCATGTTTCAGAGGCAGAAAAATTGTAAGCCAATTTTTGAGCCAAAATTTCACAAAAATTCTGAGCCAAACCAATTTGGCTCATTTCTGAAGATTTCAAGCTGAAATTAACATGGAAACATAGGAATTAATTCAAAATTTTAAGCCAATTAGACATATCTGAGTTTTGACCTTTTGAAATCTAAGCCAATTAATTGGCTTTAACTGACATACTCTTCAATATGGAGCCTGAGGCCTTGAGGCTAGAGACCCTGAGAGGCAGAGGCCAGACTGGAAAACATAAATTCTAACAGAGTTACTCCTAACTTCATGCATTCCCATCAGTGATGTTCATCATCACAACAAGCCCAATTGTGAAGCTTAAATGACTTATTTTACATTAGTTTTCACTGCGGAGTTGAAATTTATAAAAGAATTTAAGTACTGATTTCTGCATTTTTTAAGGTTAAAATGAGTAATTTTTGTTCATTCTAAATTCCTAACAGAGTTACTAGTCAATCTGAAATGAGTTATTATTCTATTCTGGGGCAGAGGCTGAGACCAGTTTGCAAAGTGTGTCAAATCTGTCTCCATTTCCAAAATTTTCTTTTGAGGAAAATTTTCAAAATGACCAGATTTCTGCAAATGTCTCCAATAAGTACATGTAAACATAGAATTATATGAATTAAATAGGAAAGTGTCTTCAAGATCTTACAAAGATATATTTTCCCTCAAAATAATTGAAAATATGTCTCCAAAGATCTTCGGTGACATCATGACATGGAGACTGATGGAGTCATGGACGAACTTTAATTGCAGACAGACCCAGTCCTGACTCTGAGAGAGTGAAAAACAGAAGAGAGAGAGGAAACTTTGAGTACATTTTACCAATTCCAGACTGCTGGAACAGTGGAACTGGTAAACAAACTGTTCTCCAAGATTAAAAAATCCTCTATTTTAGCTTCTGTTCTCAGTATAATAGGCTAGGGCTACTTCATATTATACATGTAAATATAGGAGGAAATTAAGGATTGTTTGCTCAGAAAAGGTAAAAAATGTCCCTTATTCTGCAGACTGGTACCAATTCCTGCCCAGTGGCCACTCCTTATTATAGAGTATGTCAGTTATAGCCAACTAATAAAATGGCTTACATTTAAAATGGTCAAAACTCTGATATATGTTAATTCACTTAATTGTAATTGGCTTAAATTCTTTAATTAATTCATATGTTGATAATTAATTATGTTAATAACTTAATATATTTTTATTTGTATAATTATTATAATCATTTTCATGAAATGTTCTGTCATTTGTTATTCTAATTAATTTTACATTTTCAGTTTATCTAATCATAATGTTTTCATCATTGATGAAACTTCAATTGGTGGAAAGAAATTGTCTGAAAGTAACTAAATCAATTCTAAATCATAACTCTAATCAGACTTTCACCATCAAAAAGAAATCTGAAATTGATGCTGAGAAATCCTCTTTGAAAAAATCTGTAACTGCAAAATCTTCAGATATTCCATCAAAAGCCAAGGGCATCCCTGAAGCACCCACAACTTGCTGCCAGTCAGGCTGTCCTACGTGTGTTTGGCTGGATTACGCTGATGAGGTCTCAAAATATTATCAAGATGGGGGAAAGGAGGCTATTGCTACTATACACAAGGATATAGATGATCCTAATCTTAGAGAATACATTTTATTTGAATTGAGAATGAAAAAGCTATAATGCTCATCTTGCCATTTTTAATAGTAGCTATCAGTGTATGTTTGTATATATGAAAACTTCTAAATTTATAAATTCTTAAGTGTTTTTCAGCAAGGTGATCAAAGATTAAAAAATGGAAGATAAAGAAAATATGTTCAATGATAAAATTAAATCTTTCACTAGTAAAGATTTTGTTCATGAAGTGAAAGTTTCAAGTGGTGACTCTAAACCATCGGATCTGGACAATCTTCTCTCCGAGACGTACTCCAATGCAAACAAGGCAGGAGCCATGAATTATTCTCTGGATGCAGTGGAGACAAAGATAATAGATGGGAAGTTTGGCTTGGTTGCTCAGGTAATGATTAATTTCATTTCTTACTTCCTTTTCTAGTATTTTGTTTTCTATATTTTTTATGGTCTGCTAACTATTTTCAAATTACTGTGCATACAAAGGGCAATTGAAAGCCACTCAATACAATTTGAAATAATTCCATTTTGCAGCTCAACCCTCTTAGAAAAACCCAAAGAAGAAAACCATCTCCTTTTAACCAGGTGGCTGAACCTTATGATCCAAAAGGATTTAATTTCACCAAAATACAAGTGAAGGAAGTCCTTTTCAATCTGAAAGTTCAGCTGGTAAGTTAAGTAATTAGAAAACTCACTTCTAGGCATAGTAAACTATCTATCATCTGAAGTAGCTAATTTACGTTTGAAAAGAAAATCACAATAACAAACTAACTGAACCTGCCATATTAATATCATTTGTGATTTGAATGATGATCAACAACTTTCAAATTAGGGAAACATTGCAGTAGTCTGACACTCTCAGTATTCAGATAGTGGGTGTTAACAAAGGAGTCATGAACTAATGTGACATTTAGAAACATCTTATTAAACTATCATGATCTTACCACCCACTTTCCGAGTACTGTGAGCCTAATGAACGTCCTAGTACTGCAATGCTCTAAGCCTTTCATATAATGTACAATTCCTAGTTATCAAACCCACAATTTAAGGACTGAATAACATCCTAACTGTAGCTACTCCACTCAGAATAACTCAAAGTCAGTTTCTGGAAGCATGATTGTCAATTCTGCTCCCATTTGTCTGCTCCATTCTTTACTGCTGCCATCTCCCCTCAAAGGCTCCCCTCAGCTACTGGATGAAGAGGGTATGCTGCTATCAGTGTCACTAGTGCTATTGTCATCTCGCAGGTAACTAAAATGTCATCTCGCAGGTAACAAAGGCAGTGCCTTTGATTTATTGGAAAATGTGTGAAATAGTTAGCAGAATTTAAGGCTATTTAGAATGATGTAATTTGGTTCATTATATTGTAGCTATATATTTAATTTTCGAATTAAATAATTTTTAGAACTAGTTATTTGTCACCTGCCAATGAAAGTAAATACCTAGTTGACTTCATTATTTTATATTTCTAGTAGCTAGCTAATTCATATTATTATAAAATTATTAACTGTGAAAAGAATAACGCTCATCATTTTATTCTATTTCCTTCTGTCTATGACTATAAAAAAATCAAATAGCTACATTTAGCTACTGGCTATTTTAATAGAGCTGTAACTAACTACTTCTGACACTCATTACCCAATGGCCAATTCTCTTCAACAGATACTCATTACCCAATTCCCTTCAACAGATAGTGCTCATTACCCAATTCTCTTCAACAGATATTACTCATTACCCAATTCTCTTCAGCAGATAGTACTCATTACCCAATTCTCTTCAACAGATAGTACTCATTACCCAATTCCCTTCAACAGATAGTACTCATTACCCAATTCCCTTCAACAGATAGTACTCATTACCCAATTCCCTTCAACAGATAGTACTCATTACCCAATTACCTTCAACAGAAAATCATTACCCAATTCCCTTCAACAGAAAATCATTACCCAATTCCCTTCAACAGAAAATCATTACCCAATTCTCTTCAACAGATAGTACTCATTACCCAATTCTCTTCAACAGATAGTACTCATTACTCAATTCTCTTCAGCAGATACTCATTACCCAATTCTCTTCACCAGATACTCATTACCCAATTCTCTTCACCAGATACTCATTACCCAATTCTCTTCACCAGATACTCATTACCCAATTCTCTTCAACAGATAGTAGCTATTCATTACCCAATTCTCTTCAACAGATACTCATTACCCAATTCTCTTCAACAGATAGTACTCATTACTCAATTCTCTTCACCAGATAGCTACTCATCAACCAATTCCCTTCAACAGATACTCATTACCCAATTCTCTTCAACAGATAGCTACTCATTACTCAATTTTCTTCAACAGATAGCTACTCATTACTCAATTTTCTTCAACAGATAGCTACTCATTACTCAATTCTCTTCAACAGATAGCTACTCATTACCCAATTCTCTTCAACAGAACTACTCATTACCCAATTCTCTTCAACAGATAGCTACTCATTACCCAATTCTCTTCACCAGATAGCTACTCATTACCCAATTCTCTTCACCAGATAGCTACTCATTACCCAATTCTCTTCACCAGATAGCTACTCATTACTCAATTCTCTTCAACAGATAGCTACTCATTACCCAATTCTCTTCACCAGATAGCTACTCATTACTCAATTCTCTTCAACAGATAGCTACTCATTACCCAATTCTCTTCACCAGATAGCTACTCATTACTCAATTCTCTTCAACAGATAGCTACTCATTACCCAATTCTCTTCAACAGAACTACTCATTACCCAATTCTCTTCAACAGATAGCTACTCATTACCCAATTCTCTTCACCAGATCCCTTCGTGTTGGTTTCAACTCTCTCTGTGCATATGCCTCAGTGAACCACTACCACTACCATGCTTATCACTTGGAAGAACTA
Source organism: Caprella mutica (assembly GCA_947561585.1). Taxonomy (NCBI): domain Eukaryota; kingdom Metazoa; phylum Arthropoda; class Malacostraca; order Amphipoda; family Caprellidae; genus Caprella; species Caprella mutica. The sequence goes on along the minus strand of CANNZV010000505.1, from coordinate 160,282 downwards.
CTCTACATTGAGACAGCTGTGAGTCTGGAAAGTAATGGCCTACCTATTATATTTGTGTAGTAGTTATGATAAATACAAATTTGTTAATTTATCATTTATTTATGTAGCTATGTTGGATTTATTAACATTCTTCTTATTTATTTAGCAAAGAGGTGTTTGTGGGTTAACTTATTTTAGCGTGATTAAACTTCTTTAAGCATGTCCTATGATATTTTCTTGGCTGCCTAAGCCTAAGTAATCTGTCCATCCTAAAGCGGTCTTTGGTGAATGGGAGAGAAGGGGGGTGGTTATACTTGGTCCCCGAACTGCTGTATTTTGGATTAGCTATAGATTATATTTTTTTTGCAGTATTAGAGGATAGCACTAAGGTTATGCTCTTCAACTACAAAGTATTCTATTTTTGTTTTAGGTAAACTCGTAAGCCTTATTTACTATCATCTTTTCATTTTCCTCTTGCATCCGTGAGTGCAGCCACTGGTAGCTACTTGTGTCCCTTTGTGTCACATTCCTTGCTATGTAACTGCATTCACAGAGTAGCTTTTTTTATCCACGACCATTGTCACTGACAGTGGTAGATTACTTTGTTCATGGAGCCACTTTCCTTTCTGACTGTTTCTTCCAGTCCCTTGTACTTACATTTTACTTTGATGTCAGCGATATGGCTTTTGGTTCCAAAGAAGACGTTAAACTATGGCCTCTTATCCCAAATTAGTTCTTCACTTCATAAATAGCTAATTCTAAATATTGTCTCTTCCCAGAACTGCAAGCAAGTGTCAGGCCCTTGCTACACTTTCACTGACTATTTCGCCCCTGGATTTGTCTTTGAAGTCAAATCTGCTACGATGGCTAAGGATGTTAGGTATTTCATAAATAGCTATTAGCTACAGATGTTTTTTATTTAAAAACACACACTTATGGAGTTTGCTATTACCTACCTATATCAAACACGTGAAATGAATTTATAAATTTTATTTATCTTTTAATAGAGTATTGTTCGAGATATGTAGATAAATTATTAAATTTTCATTGAAATCTATATAAACCATCTAGCAATATTTAGTACAATTTCAACACTTCCACTGCTCAAAGCAAATTATCTAAATGTACTAAAACTGTCTTCTACGAGACCTCCTCCTCTTCATGTCTCTTAGGATCACCTCGTTGTGGATAGGGACAACTTTTAACACCTAAAGAAGCTAATAAATAATAAACTCAATTAATAGCTTCTCTCTTCGCAGTGACGTGATGCGCCTAACTAACTACCTAATATCGAACAATGTGCCGCACAATGTCTTCATGACGCGTGGAGTCAGTGTTAAAACTCAAACCTCAGACCGAACTACTTACGATGTGGTTAGGGTTTGTGTCTGGGCCAAAAGTACAAGTTTAGGTGAGTGAGAGTAGGCACAAGTCGGTGTGAGTGAGAGTAGGCACAAGTCGGTGTGAGTGAGAGTAGGCACAAGTCGGTGTGAGTGAGAGTAGGCACAAGTCTGTGTGAGTGAGAGTAGGCACAAGTCGGTGTAAGTGAGAGTAAGTCGGGGTGAGTTTTGATATACTAGAGAATTTATTTGTTACGATTTTATAATTTTTGTCACTAAAACTGCGCCAACAGCAATTAGCGGTAGCTACAACTGACTATTCATCCATTTCTGTAAACCCTAATTTCTCATTTACTTCATTAAAGTAAGATGAATGTGTGTCCAAATAATGCTTATCTATTAATTAATGTTATAACGTGAAGTATGAGGTTCACTGTACCTTGATAATTTCAATATAGTCATTTTTATTTCTTTTGCAGGGGCTAAGGATATAGAATCTTTTGTGGCTGCTCTATGTGAATTAGCGGGACACATTCCCTTCTACAGTAAGTGAAAAATGAACTGAAAAGAAAATCAATTAGCTAGTGTTAAAGCATTGTCAGATTATTAGTTCTCGTTATATTTAATCCTAGTAGCTAGATACCAATTATCTGTATTCCACCAAAGTAACGGGTGAAATCATAGCTATAATGTATCCTAAGTTTTAGCCAACCTTTAAAAATCACAAAAGAATTTCGTTATTCATTAACATTCGAATGAATATTGGTGCACGTTTGAATATAATATTTTGTCGTTTCATCTCATATCCTTGGTAAGTGATTGTATTTACGGAGTAGCTTTACTACATCCATGAGCCTCGTTACTGACTGGTGGTAGGTGACTTTGTTCATGAAGCCACATTCCTTTCTGACTACTTTTTCTAGTCCATCTTATACATTTACCATTTTTTCAGCTGTAGGACAGTTTAGTGGTTAAACCACGTGTTCTCTTTCCACCTTTCAGATCCTGAATCTTGGGAAGGACTGACTGAAGATGTGGTCACCTCTCAGATAAATAAGGAGTGCTCTTCAGTGTACGACAATGTGTTGCCAGCAGTCAAGAAGATGTTTACGTGCTGACCCTTTAGGGCATAGAGTGACCTCTAACTTGAGGGCATAGAGTGACCTCTAACTTGAGGGCATAGAGTGACCTCTAACTTGAGGGCATAGAGTGACCTCTAACTTGAGGGCATAGAGTGACCTCTAACTTGAGGGCATAGAGTGACCTCTAACTTTTGGGCATAGGACTACTCTTTAGGGCTATGGTGACCTCTATCTATAGTGTGTTATGAATTATCTGGCAGTTTCACATCTTCGATCATATAAGAAAAAGACATATAGTTTGACATTCTTACCAAATAATATAGTGAGTAGAAATGTCAAACTATATATCTTTTTCTTATATGATCGAAGATGTGAAACTGCCTGATAATTCATAACTTCCACTACTTATTTTCTCACACAAGGTATTATTCTGGTTATTTTTTTTATTAATGCACCACTCTTGATGTCTGAGAGTAGCTTTAGTGCACCCATGAGTTCAATTTTACCTATAATAAAGGACGCTGCAATTAATTTCAAAATAACGAGTTTGTTATGTTATCAGACTTTTATAATATATTGAAAAATGATACTAAATCGTTTATTTATTCTACGGAAAGTTTTTTTTTTTTTAGTTTTAAAATATCTGGTTCAAAGCTATTTAATTTTAAAATATAGTGCAATTGTGCATTTAAAGGGGCAGAAAACTTTATAAAAAATGTCATTTTTTCTATTGAAGATGTTGTTAGTGATTAGGGCGCTGCGAATTGTCATTGGTTACATTTCTGATCAGCTGTTAATTAAATGAGATGCAGTCTATTCTACTATTAGCAGTGTCTATTATTATTATTAGACAATTGTCTACTATTAGCAGTACTCATTTTGGCCACTTTCAATGTAACAACATAGGTAAAACGAATGAAAAACTAAGTACCTACGGATTGTATGGTGTTCGTGTGTATGTACGTATTAGCTGAGTTTTAGTTCCAGATTACTTCAGTAGATGGCGCTGCATTTGTGAAATAATTAAATTATTCTTTTAAATAGGAGTTTAAAAAATGAAATTGTTAGATCTTATTCCATTATTAATATCTATTCATCAAAATTAGAGAAAAAGGGACCTTGATACATCATTGATAAATAACTAGTATTAAAATAGATAGTGCAATAATTAGGTACTGTCATTTAAACATATCTAAACCTTTTCTTTTCTGATATTTCAGATTATTCTTGCAAATTTCTTGGTCAAACTTTCAACGTGTATACATATGAACATGGGCAGCCAATTGCAGGAGATTGTGACAAGTTGTTATTGTTTTGAACAGTACAGCTGATATCTCTTAAATTTTTAGCTGACCTCAAACCTATCGCAATGACCTATATTTCATATAAGATGCTGATGGCTGTGGTGAGAGATCGAATTGAGTACCAGATAAACCAGAATAGAATGATAAGGGACGAACAGATAGGATATACTCCTTGGCGAATGATTATGGACAACCTATTTGTTCTGCAGGAATGTGTCTAGCATGAGTCATGTAAGAGAAGAGAGGAACTGGTATTGGTAGCAGTCGACTTGAAGTAGGCATATGATTTGATTAAAAGGGAGGCGGTGTGGAAGGAGTACAGTGTGATGGGAAGAGTATTGGAGTTATTCAAGAAGGTAGCTATATTATGAGGATAGGACCAGAATGGAGTTGGGAGGTGGTGATACAGTAGAGAGTGGGATTCGGTGGGGATGAACTGCATCGACAGTACTGTTCAGTGTTATAGTTGATTACCTTCAAGATGATTGTGGATGAGATAGGAGGCATGGCGGAAGTGTGAGATATCAGGTACCTACCTGGGAATGAAAATAAAAAGTCACTGAAAAGATATGATAAGTAAAGCAAAATGGATGAGCAGCTTAACATACCTATTCAGTTATCGAGAAAAGCTGTCATAAAGTTCTTATAGGCAAGAACTACTGGAAGGGGGTGGTAATAGCTCATGGTGTTGTATATATGGTGCGGAGGTGGTAGGAGATGGACAGTATTCAAATACAAGATAATGTTGAAGGCGTGCAGGGCTGTGACTGGAATGAGAGATGGATCGAATTGAGAGTGGAGGACTTCAGTACCTGAAGTCTGAAGAGAGTTGAACAGGGGGAGAATGAGATGCTGAGTAGAGTGATGAGAGTAGTTAACTAGAGGGGAAGTGAGTGGATAAAGGAAAGACGGAAGTGTTTGAACTGGGCTGGTATTGAGGAGGAAGAAATGAAGATAATGACAAAGGAAGCTTTGAAGAGGAGTATTTAAAGAAAATATAAAAGTATATATAAACGTTTCTATAAATAAAAATTAAAAATATACTATTATATTTCTTGGGGTTTGCTGTAAAATGATAAGAAACCTCAGCTTCGTACTGATGTAATCAATAAAAAAATTTGTTTGGAATTGACCTTTAATGCTAAGTAAGTGTAGTATTTAGTGTTAAAGTGTAAAATTAAATGTTGGTGCTAAGTGTAGAAATAAGTGAAAATTGATGATATAATAAGTGAAGGATTTTTGGACAGGAAATAAGAGTACTGACCTTCTGAAAAGGGAATCAACGAAGTTACATTTTGATCTTGTAATTACAAATTATTTAATTGACATACACAAAAAATATACTACTTAGTTATTTCTTTATTAAATTATTATGTTATGAGATAGTATGATAGGATTTCGCTCGATTTATTCTACTTTTCTACGCTTAATCATAATCAGTCTCTCCTTGCAACCGCACTCGCTTCAAAATTCATGTGAAATAGATCGACTGTGCTCGTGTGTTTCTGGTGTATAAAATCTAGGTAAGTAATGTTATTATTTTAATAGAACATAGGAATTAATTCAAAATTCTTAGCCAATTAGTTTACATATAGTTATCTGAGTTTTGACCATTCAAAATATAAGGCAAATTAACTTAACTGACATCTTCACAATACTCATTAGAATTTACTATTTAGCACCAAACCATGGAATGCAAAACTAAAAGGACCAGGCCAGTGGCATAGCAGTAGCAGGCAGAAAAGTCCTTCTCTGTCTGTACCTATAATAATAATAATAGGTATGGAAGACTTTTCCAAGGGTCTCTGCCAAAACATACCTAGTACCTATGGTTCATATAACTCTCCATGCGATGATGCGGGCTGAACTTCTGAAGCCTGCCTAATGCCGGAATGCGACAGTCTCTGAGAGACTGAGGAATAATTTCTATTTGAGCCTAGTTAGGTTAGGTTTAATAAATATATAGTCTAGCACAGTATATGTATTTTTAGCTATTTATTCCTATCAGTATCATCCTATGCCAGTCTGCAGAATATGAGAGATATTTGGGATTTTCTCTCCGAACAAATTTGAATTAATTCCTATATTTACATTAATTTTGCTACGAACACTTCTGAATTTATTCCTATATTTACATTAATTTTGCTACGAACAGAATAAGAGATCTCTACGAACACTTTACCAGTTTCTGCAGACTGGATCCTATGTTACCATTAATTTTTGGTTTCAATTGAGTTGAGAAAATGTTGGTGGAACCATCATTGTCACAACTCACAATGTCAGTGAAACCCACTGATTTATTTTAAAATTAAAAGAAAATCCACGATTTTTTTAAAAGACTTCTTAACCTTTGAATTTGGTTACCTATGAAACAGAAACTGTTGTCACTTGTCATGGTCATTGGTCACCCCTTATTAATAATTCATGTCCTTACTTGCCAATATTACGGCTTTTTGGCAAGTTTGTGATTGTAAATTTGAGCCATTAAATTGCTATTACAGAGAATTATCTTATTTTTATTTTTCTCCTAAGGTACAATCTTATTTTGAAGAGAATTTATTCAACTTTAAATTTAATCATTTTGAGGAGAAATTACAATACTTTCAGTTTTTACTTACGAGGTTACCCAGTCTGCAGAATATGGGACATTTTTAACACTTTCTGTGTGAACAATCTTTAATTTCTTCCTACATTTACATGTGTTTTGCTGAGAACAGAAGTCAAAATATAGGATTTCTTGGAGAACACTTTACCAGTTCCTGCAGTCTGGGAGGCTACCAAGTAAAATAGTATTGCTCGTATATATACAGTATACTCTCCCATGTTTTAAAGTATGGACAAAGTTGCCAGTATATTGGCGACTTTTGAGGGGTTAAAAAAGTTGGAAAACTTGTAATTAACAAGTAAATCAATCCTAAAATAGTCTCAAGAGATAGGGTCACGCAGGTAAATTGCGGCCCTTTAATTTTTAATTGCGGCTCTCTCAAGATAGTGTCAAACATTCTGAACTGAAATTACATTAAAATGTTGCATAGCTATCAGAAGAAGCGCAGTGCATGCTATAATTTAATAATTTTTGTTTTTAACGTGTGTTTTGAATTTATGATGTTTCTGTTGTAAGAGGCCGCAGTTAGTCAGTGTGCCGCAATTTACCTGCTTGACCCTACACATGCCTCAGGCATGAAGCATAAGGATGTTTTCAAGTGTAAAATCTTCACTAGGAAGCCAAATTTCTACTTTAAAGTATCTTGAATGTGGGGACCTGGATCCATTTTCTCACTAAACTGGCGACTTTCCTGCCACAGTTTAAAACATGGATACTCTCCATTCGTGATTTGTCTCTCCAGCTCTCCTAAAATCGCCTAATTTCCCTCCAAAATCATCAAATTATTGCAAATTCTCTCAAAAATAGCATTGTAGCATTACTAGCTTACTAAGCATAGGAGAAAAATAAATATTTCTCGCCATTTGCAATCCATGTTCCAAAGTATGAACAAAGTTGCCAGTATATTGGTGACTTTTGAAGGGTGAAATAAGTTGAAAAACATGTATATATGTAATAATATAACTAGTAAATCACTCATAGAATAGTTTCAAGAGTCCAAGAGATACACATGCATCAGAGTCCAGACATGAAGCATGAGGATATTTTCAAGTGTAAAATCTCTACCAGGAAGCCAAATTTCTTCTTTGAAGCATCTTAAATGTGGCGACCTGGATCTATTTTCTCATTAAATTGGCAAGTTTCCTGGAGACTGGAAAACGTTAGCCAATTATTAAGCCAAAATTTCACAAAAATTCTGAGCCAAGCCAATTTGGCTCATTTTTTAAAGATAACAAGCCAAAATTAACAAGAAACATAGGAATTAATTCAAAATTTTAAGCCAATTAGACATATCTGAGTTTTGACCTTTTGTAATTTAAGCCAATTAATTGGTTTCAACTGACATACTCAGACTCTGTAACATGGTGCAATTGAAGGGCTCGAAATAACTGCTTTTAACTCTCCATTAAAATGGCGAGTTTGAAAATGCTTTATTAGGGCTGATCCACACCATCGCTCCAGTCACGGTCCAGTCTCATCCTTCTGCATACACATGTTTGTCCGGTCACTGTCCGCTCTCGCACCCGTCCCTTCCGTATCATCTGATTATGCAGAGATTATCATCACGCTTGATTGATGAACAGGATGAGAGAAAACAAATAACTAGATATTTTGAGTTCATCCTATGCTAAAGGACAGGAAGTGCGAAGGATATCTACTCGTTTTATCCTCATCTAATAGATGACGAAACTAAATTGTTCTATTATTTTTGAATGACTATCGAAACTTTTAAAAAATCTGTCTAAAATTGAAAATGATTTTAGAAAAGAAAACATGCAACACTGAAAACACAATCACTCCTGGAGAAAACTGACTGTATATCTAAGAATCTAGACTTCTAGGGTCTAAGCCCTAAGGTATAAGTAGTATTATATATGTCACTCGCGTTTGACTGATCTGCAGCAAAATCAACTGATTTCTCTTAATAATCTGTTGATCTATCGTTAGCACAGCCATCGACCGATAGCGCAACCAACGATCGATTGTTGCACGTTCGAATGAAAAAGAAAGTATTTAGTTTATCAATCTAAATGGTATATTTAATAAGGAAACCATCAACCGATTGTTGCGCGTTTATTTGATATGGATTTCTATAATCTCTATATCTAATTGTTACATTTCATATGGTAATCATTAATTGATTGATGGTTACTCTATGAAATATAACAATTTTTTGTTTAAAAAGACAATATCTTTCCACTAAAATCAAGACAATTAAATGCATAAACTAAAAAACTCCCTATCATTCGAACGCGCAGAAATTGATCGATGGGTGTGCTATTAATCGATATACCTATGCGATAAAATTTGTCAATTAGATGCATAAGCTAAAGAAATCTTATCATTCGAACGCGCAACTATCGATAGATGGTTGCGCAATCTATTTGAAATCGGTCGATATTTCAAATCAGTCAAATGCGCCTGACATATATATGTACAGTAATATTCAAGAAAAAGCACGCAAATAATAAAACTGGAGCGTTGCTAATACACACTGGCAGTGCCGCTCCGCTCACGGTCCGATCACGCTCCAGTCAAAATATCTTTGGATTGGATCGTGACTGGAGCGTGACCTGACCGGCACTGCCAGTGTAGATGCTCTACGTGAAATGCCTTAAAGAATATTGGACCGGACCGTGAGCGGAGCGATGGTGTGGATTAGCCCTTAAGTATTACCTGGTAATAGGCTACAAGCCAAGCTGCAAAAGATGCATGAAGTTTATCTGGTGACTATTGAGCCATGTTTAAGTCTTTAAGAGACTGAAAAATTGTAAGCCAATTTTTGAGCCAAAATTTCACAAAAATTCTGAGCCAACCCAATTTGGCTCATTTTTTGAAGATTTCAAGACAAAATTATCCAGTCTGCAGGGACTGGTAAAGTGTTCATAGATGTCTCTTATTCTGTTTGTAGCAAAATTAGTGTAAATATAGGCATTATTTCAGAAGTGTTTGTTGCAAAATTATTGTAAATATAAGAATTAGCTAATTCAAAATTGTTCGGAGAAAATCTCCCATATTCTGCAGAGTGGGGAATTAATTCAAAATTTTAAGCCAATTAGATGCATCTGAGTTTTGACCTTTTGAAATCTAAACAAATTAATTTGTTTTAACTGGCTTACTCTGTAACATGGTATTGAGGCCTTGAAATTAGTATCCTAAATTATCTGGTGACAATTTTCCAATTATTTCCTATGTCTACATGTTATTATTGGAGAGTAGCTATTTGAGATTTTTGCATATTTTGGAGAGAAATTTGAAAATCTTTGAAGACAAATTGCCTCAAAAATTAAATATCTGGAGACTCATTGTGCATGCTTTGCAGACTGGGCTACAAGTGTTATTTTGAACAGAATTTATGGAAATTTTATCCTTGGGAAATTATTTAATTTCATTTTGAGACAAATGGAAAGTTTATTAGGTATCAAATTACCTAGTATCTACTATCTAGGCTCTAGCTAAATTAAGGCATATGGTAATATAAATTTTAGAAATAAGATGAATGAAAATTAATATGCTTTATTGAAACACTGAATCATGGTAGCTAGCTACTGAATAATACTATTTGAGAACTATTGTATGTAACCAGTGTCCAGTGTTATTGTAATCTTATCTGGTCTGCAGAAACTGGTAAAATGTTCATAGAGATCTCATATTCTGTTCACAGTAAAATTAATGTAAATATAGGGATTAAATCACTGCCTAAATTCAGAAGTGTTCGTAGCTAAATTAATGTAAACATGGAAAATAATTCAACATTGTTCATAGAGAATATCCCAAATATCTCCCATACTCTGCAGACAGTCGTCACAGTTATATATTTTTTTTCTGTTTTTCAGACTTGAATAGCTACTATAACTTCTAGATATGGATTGTCAAGAGTCTTCAAAAGAGTGTCTTCATAATGAAAATGAAAGCACTCCAACTGTCATTATAGAGGATGCTTCACTGACTCCAGAAGAGATTGTGAATTCCTCTAATATTGGCGAAACAGAAATGCACAATCACACAAATGAAGCTCCAGCCTCTGAATTGATATATCACCCTGTTAATTCTGTCACTGAAGAGGATGTTATCATGATTGAAAATAATTCAGAAACCACTACACTTGAGAATAATTCAATTTCAAAATCTGCTGCTAGTTCAATAGTATTGGATGAAGATTCCTTACAAGTGGAAAAGCCATCTAGTGTAGCAGATTGTGTTTCAAATTTATTGGAAGATTCATGTGTAATAACTGTTAGCTCTATGAAAGAAGATACAAATATCAATAGTACAAACACTATACCCGAGTCAAAAACTAATGTAGAAGGTAAAAAGTCAATTTCAGTTAAAATTGATGCAGATAGAATAATTTTCAAGATTAATTCTAAATGTCCTTCAAACTTGATTCAAAAGTCTTCAGAAACCAAGAAGTCAACCAAAATTGATGCTAAAGACAGCATCTCGACCATAATTACATCTTCTCCTGTTACAGTTCAATCAACTATTGACAATGTGATTCAAAAAGAGTGTGAATCCAATTCAGAAGTTTCAAAATTTGCCTCAAGAGTTGAAAATAGTGCTCTTGTTGCTAATCAAAACTCTGAATTAGTTGAATCATTAGATAACAATGTTGTAGATGATTTAGAAATGAAAGATTTGACAGATTCTTCTAGTGATAAGAACCTTGAAATTTCCTGTAGTGATCCATCTAAAGCAACCAATTCTATTCAGAACTCAAATGAAATCAATGGTAATGTTCTTCAATGTGTTCAGAAGGAGAAATCAAGAACTGAAAAGAAAAAGAAAACTATCCAATCCAAAAAATCTAAGGAAGTTACCAATTTCAGTTTCATTATTAGACCTGAACCTGTGAAATCTGTTAAAGTAGTGGAAAATTCATCTGATGGAAAGGAAAGTAATGGTGAAGTTAACAGTGGATTTTATATTGATACAAACTTCAGATCTGCACAAAATGATGATAGTGATCTTTCAGAAGATTCTGAAGAAGATAGCTCATCTTCTGAGGATGAAAATGCTGTTGCTTCTTCTTCTGATGAAGAAGAGACTGATTCATGTAATGCTGTTGAGAAAGTTTCTACTGTGAATGGTAAATCTTCAATTATTGCAGTTGATGATGAGAGTAGTGAATCTGAAAGCAGTGAATCTGAGGAGGAAGTAATTGTGGTGAAAAAGAAGGTTCCTACAAAGTGAGTATTCTGTTTAACTTATTCAATTAATTCTTATTTAAATTTATATAGTTAAAATGTAATGATGATTCATTTAATATGACTGGAAACTAGCTAGTTTTATAATAGTATTAATTTTCTGATAAAATGTTTTTTTTTTTTTAAATTGCTATCTCAAACTTTCATCAATAAGTATTTGAATTAGCTTTCATTTAACTTGACGCTGATCTTGATATCGTGCATATTGAGATTCAATGTTAAATGATGAACATTGCTCACTTCTTTTAGGATTGTGATGCCAACCAAGTTTGACCATGAAATTCTTCCCAACATTGAGCAACTTACCATATCAGTGGATGAGGAGCTGACTCAAGAGTTTGGATATATATCCTCTATTGTGTATCATGAAGGTAAATCGAGATTCTGTTTTATAAATTAACTATCAGTAGAGATTTATCTTATAAGTCTAGCAATGGCAATTAGAAATTTGTATAAGGTAGCTATATGAAGGAAGATGTTGTTGGCTATCTAATTATTTTCGTTTTGAAATTACTTACTTTTGGTAGCTATATTTCATTATGTTGACAAAAATTAGATACCAATCATAACTTTTGACGAAATCTCATGAAATTACTAAGGACTTTCATTTCTTTATGTATGGATTACTTGAAAATATATGCCATTTCATTTTTTTGTGTAGCTATAAGCCTATAGATTACTTGAAAATATATGCCATTTCATTTCTTTGTGTAGCTATAAGCCTATAGATTAATTGAAAATATATGCCATTTCATTTCTTTGTGTAGCTATGGATTTATTGAAAATATATTTAATTTCTTTATGTTTAGATTACTTCAAAATATATGCCATTTCATCTCTTTATGTAGCTATAAGCCTATAGATTACTTGAAAATATATGCCATCCTTCATGAGTCATGAGGTGTCTTATTAGATAAGAAATCTTGAAACATTTAAAATTTGTTTTTCAGTGATTGTCCAATCAACTGTCAAAAACAAGTTCCTAGATGATGGCTCTGTTTTGTTCCTTGACAAGGGTAACACAGCCCTTGGACCAGCTTACATCATGGGTGCCACTGATGAACCCTTCTACTCTGTTCCCTTCAGCAGCAATGAAGATATAATAAAGCGAGGCATAAAAGTGAAGGATGTGGTCTATTATGCTCCTGAGACTGACCATTCAACCTTTTTGGATCTTCACGATTTCATGAAGTTAGTGAAAAAGTGTTATGGAATACATTTTGGGAGCAAATTAGTGGATACTTCTCCCCATTTATTGTATAGTGACGAAATTTGAGTATTATCTCTTTGAATTTAGTCTTTATTTTTAGATAGTGGATGCCTCTTAATTATTATTTATACCTACAGAGATCCTGGCGTTGATAAAATTGAGGTTTTTGGCGACGATTCTGAATCTGAAGAAGTTTTCTCAGATGATGAAGAGGAAAATAAGTTCAGAGAGTCAAAGCAAGAGAAAGGAAAGAAGAGAGGAAGACCTGTTGATGGACAGGTGAGGAGCTTCAATGGAAAATATATTTTTAATGTAGAACTAGCCTCCATTGGCTCTATTCTGAATCTGTCTGTGGTGAATGTAAGGGAATTGGCGACCCTTCAATGTCTTTTTAGCTGAAACTAAGTTCATCTCGGTACCTAGGGTATGATTGTTATTCTTTTTGTTTTTTCTCTTGGCTATTTTTCACCTATATTAACTTTAACCGTTCAATTTTTGAGTGGAAGAGCATAGCCACGTCTTTTATATTGTGTGGTCATATTTTAATAATTTGAATTAGCTATTTTCTTCAAAAAATGACTGCAAGTGATCTAGATGTTGAGACATGGAATTACTGGAATTAATATATAGCTCTTCACTTCTTGGCTTTCCGAAGGAGTATAATATCATTACCCCAGGGCCTTCACTTGTTAAATTTTTATCATGTTTATCTTTTTTTAACGCTAGCTAGCTACTTGTAATTTTTTGAGGATAGCGCTAGGGTTATGCTTTTTAACTATGAGGTCTTAGCTTCTTCTGTTATGTAAGCTCATAGGCTATCCCATCTTCATTTTCCTCTTTGTTACATTCGTGAGTAAGTCTCTTTTAGTCACATTTCTCGGTTCACGAAGTAGCTAGCTTTTCTGCATCCACTTAGTTCATGGAGATACTTTCCCTTCTGACTGCTCCTTAGGGTTCCTTGTATTTAATTTCCTTTTGATGTCAGCACTATGTCCTATGGTTCTGAAGCAGACATTAAAAAATCTAATAAAAATTAATTTTGAACTAATGGTTAATTAGATTACAGCATTTTGTAAATTTGTTTTAACATGTGCTAATTATGAAATTATTTTTCAGGATGTTTTCATTTTGAAAAGCTCCAAGCCAACAAAAAATAGAAATGGACAGTATAGTAATCAGAAGAATAACAATCGTAAGATGGACTACTCTCAAAAAAATCCTTTCATGGTTGTCAAAAATGATAATGCGCCTTACCGCCACCAAAGAAAGGCTTTCCAATCTCAGCTGCCTAGAGCTAGTTTTCCTCCATCAAATCGTCCCCAATTCTCGAATTATTCTAAACCGTATAATAATTTCTCCCCACAACCAGAAAATTATAATGGGCCTCCTTCTTTTGCTAATCCTCCTCCACATTCTAATTACGGACCTCCACCGTTTAACTATGGTCCTCCCCCATCAAACTACGGTGCTCCCTCATCTAACTACGGTCCTCCCCCATCAAACTACGGTCCTCCCCCATCTAACTACGGTCCTCCTCCCTCTACCTATGGTCCTCCCCCACCTATCAATATCCAGTCTCCCCCACCACCTCATGGTAATCCTGCTCCACCTCCATCTCAAAATCCTACTTTCGGTGGTCCTCCTCAAAATTTTGATAGACCTCCTCCACCTATCCACTGGGGGCATGCATCCGATTCACAACCTCACAATCGTTTTATGAACCATCCACCACCCAATATGCCTCCTCGGTTCCCTCCCTCGCCATCTTTCGGACATCCTCCACCCCCTCCCCCTCCTGGAGCTGCTAGTCACCATTACAGGACACGATCACCACATCCTCCCTCACAAAGATGGCGTAATTAGAGGTTTCTAGAAGTTTCTCTGCCATATAAGATGAATTTTCCACACTGACCAATTAGATTTCAGATGCTAGATTTTAGCCTGACCTGACGACTATAATGGATAGGAATCTATTTAGTTAAATTAAATGCATACCGCTCCGACAGAGTATTAGTTTGTTTTAAAGTTCACCATTTCTTTTGTATCCATTATTCAAAATTGTGATTGAATTGTTGCCACTGAATGAATTACAAATTATTGTCTGATGAAGTGTTGTTTATTTAATCCTATTCCAAGTTTCAAACGGTAGGGGATTAATTCTGATAAGTACACAGTAAACGACAATGACTTTCAATTTATATTTTTTGATTACAATTAATAAATAACCTCAAACTTAACAATATGAAACATTTACATGAAATGAATATAAATATAATATTTACATAAATAAATATGGAAGAAAAAGAACAGATTGATCTAAGAATGCCTTTCTATTATTGTGTTAATGCAAGTGGTAACTCAATTACTGCATGGATTTCTATGAATTGTGTTACTTATTTAGGTTTTATTTGCTGTAAAAGTTTCTCAAAACATGCTTGTACTTTTTGAAATAGGCTTGAACATGTTTGATCTTGTTGGAACATGTTTGATCTTGTTTAAAATTGCTCAAATTTGTCTAAAGGAAAATTTCTACAATACAATTTACCTTTATACTCGTCTGCTCGTGAGCCATTGCAAAATATTGATCAATCGAGGCATTCGGTCATTAAAAATATAATGCATGCTCCTGTCATGGCAAAAACATTCCACAAAAGACCTCCAAAAAATTCTTTTAATATAGCTATGTCGCGTGTCATAATTCTGATGAATCCTATTAAAGTAAAGAATTACAAATTCTAATAGATGACTTCAGAAAGATCACTATCAACAAGCAAATTAGTCAATCCTCGACTATTGACAATTTGTACACCTAATTAAAAAGCGGCCACGTTGATCTTCCACATTCAAGGCTAGGATGACCGTAACTTACTTTACTATGGTCAATTATTAATTGCTATTAAATTAAATCAATGAAGATAGTTGTTCTCTTTGGCTGACCAATGAAATTTTCTCAATTTTTTTTAGCGATACAAACAAATTTAGTACAAACTCGTGAAATATGTGATCCATCGTTGCATTTTATAATTTAGTACCAGCCAAGTAAGTACTCTATTAAGCTAACTGTTTTGATTTGAGTTTGTTGGGGTTGTGCGCTTCCAATTCTGTTAATTGGAGTCGTTTTAGCCAAGATCTGAAATTGGGGCTCACACACAGTCTCGAACGTGAGACTGAAGCGCAGAGGATTTTCAGAGTCCTGCAGAGACCGAACGGATATGCGCTCCATGTTGTCGAAAAGCTCTGAAATGAAATCAGAATAGTAAGACGTTTTCAAATTTCAGTTAAAATATTCAGAAATTATTTTAAAATAATTGATTCTATTGAACATCATGGTCAGAAAAGTGTTGCTACTCACTTGTAACTTGTTTACGGACGTCATCAGACCTAATGAGGTTCTTGCAAACCCTCATCCCATCCACTCCAATGTAAGATTCGTCACAGAGTCCGAAGTCAAAGGTTGTTTCTACAGGGTTTGTAACAAACTGAGCGAGGTCACTGGTGAAAGATTTCGTTGATTCAGAGGGAGCAGGGTCATTTGTAGACATTTCTTGGTTGAAATTCATAGGCTTGGTCACTCCTCCATTCTTTTCACTAATAGTTTGCAAATCGTTTATTGCTTCAGCAATGGTAGAATACTTTTTGGTAGTCATGATTCCGTTTTTCTTGGTGGATATTTTGAATAAAGGAGAATTCGAAGAATCTGAATCAGTAGAACTTTGACCATTTCCAGATGCTGAAGTTTGCTTGAGACTGTCCAACATAGTTGTGAATAATTTTTCTGCTGTAGAACTTCCAGGACTGAAAGTTATTTTAGTTGGAGAGCTATTTTCTTCTTCAAAAATGACTGTCATGTCCTCGCGTTCATTTTCATAAATATCAGAAGTCTCAGCATCAACACTTTCAACTGGAGTGGTGTCCAGTTTAGTGTCAACGTGAAGGTTGGCTCCTACTACAGGCAAGATATCTGCTTCTGGTTCTGAATCTTCTGCGAAAGTTTCCTCATTTTCTGGAAGAATGGATGATTTCGGCTCATCCAGGTATTCCAAAACACTTGATGGCATAGTTTTGATAATATGTTGAGCTGTTTTGTCCATATTTACTCCTTCAATTGGAGACCTAATGGTAACATATTTGTTCTCGAAATATGGATTAGAATTAGTGGTCATAGTTCCAAATGTAGGTTCTGGAGATTTTGTGAATTTAGTTTCCAGGAGAGCTGGTTTGGGTTTCGTGTCTTCGTTATCAGGAACGAATTTTGTGTTTTCAGAATCATTATTTGTTTCTTCTAGAACTTCAAAGACCGCTTCAACCACTCTGTCCAATTCTGCAATATTATCTATCCTGAACTTCGTCACATTTTGAGTAAATTCTCCAGTTTCTATCACAGTCACAATCTTTTCATCAGGTTCTCCTGAATCAGAATCTTCTACAATCATTTCAGTAACTTTTCCTGATGGATGTTTGAATACAATATGAGGTTGTTTTGCCACAACAACTTCTGTCGAGGATTCTTGTTCTTCCTCTTCAGTTGATATAGGCGTTGCTTCCGTTTCGGTTTCCTCTTCGTTTAATAAAAATAGCCATTTATCTCCATCGTGCTTCAAGAGGTACTCGTTTTTGCTGTCAATATTGGGAGAAGTTGTGATGGAAGCAATATCTAATGGAATTGATTGACTAGTGTCCATTTCATTTTGTGGAACTACCTGAGGTACGGGGTCAAAAACATAAATTGAAGCAGCTCCTGGATACGTACTCACTTTTTCTTGTGCATCAGATGATGGAGTCGTAGTTGGTCTAGTATAAAAAGTAGGAATTGGATAATGCGCATCTATTTTATTTGAAGTTTTTTGTGAATTGTCATAAATTTCTTGGATCATCCCAGTATGGAAATACTGTTGGGAGTTTGAAGTAGGGAGTTGGGTTCTGAATGGATAATATACAGCCTTCTGAGTTTGAGGTGTTGCCGTAGTTGTTGGTTTCTTAGTAAAGAAACTAGCAGGAACGGGTGAACCATCAGGCAGGACGACAAACTCCTTTTTCATATGCTCAACTGCATAATTGTCAGTGACTGGAGCACGAACACCACCCTTATTAATTTCATTCTTCAAGAAATCGTCTTCGTAATAATAATAATAGTAGACATCATCATCATCAGATTTACCTACCTGTTCATTCATTTGCTCCAACTTACTTTTAGAATTCAACAAACTTGTAAGACCTGAGTTTCCAGAATTGGTAAGTTGGGATTTAACTCTATCGAACTGAGATGGGAAACCAGGCTCTGTGGCCAAAGAATATGCCTTTGAAAGTGCATCCGGATCGTATTTCTTGTATCGATTGCCAATGAATGTAACAGGAGCAACATTGCTATGCTGAACATTACCAACGTTAACTTGCTTTCCCATACGAGTGAATTTCTTTATTGGCCTGAACCTGGGTCTGTGGATTTGTAACTGAACCGGTGCATTCGATTCGAGCGATTTTTCGTGCTGCTCATCTTCTTTCACAGGTGTGTTCTGCTTTTTAGTTCTTATATCGTTTTCAGATTGTCTCAAGTCAATATCTTTCGTTTTGCGTTCACATCTTTCACCATTTTCACTTTGTCTGTTAGAATGATAAAAAAAGATTACTATTTATTGCTCGGTGTTATTTCAAAGTGGAGGTTATATACTACTTGATAGAATTACCTGTTGGCAGGAGGGAAGCATATATCATAGTCCATATTCTGCGTGAAGAGATAGCTGCCAGAGTTGTAATTCAAAGATCTGATGGTAGCGGATCTGTCGGCGTAGAATTGTAGGCACCCGGGAGAAACTACGGAAAATAGGGATTAGCTAAGCGAATTTCAAATTATAAATGATAACTAAGTATAACATCAAAAATCCGCAACCTAAAAGTACATAAGGTTTCCCAAATCCTCTCACCTTCGGTCGAAGGCCTCACATAAGTTACCAAGATGTACCACTTGCGTCTTCGTTCTCCTCTCAATTTAATTTGAAGCTTTAGGTCTTGGTAGGCGAAATCCATGTAAACTGTTGAAAGAACCATGGGTAATTAGAGGTAGCTGCTTGGAAATTACTCCTTATTGTATCAACAACATGACATATACATGAGCTTAAACTTCATATTTCAGATGGCAATCATTGTCTTTAGTTGTTACTAATGTATTATTAGTGGGATTGTCACAATGTACTTTTAATACCATAGATCACGAAAATATTATAGACGGAGAGACTTAAAATTTTGGGAATCGTTCTAAAACAGCGGTATTCAGTGTTTGATACCGTTTCGTTTATGATATTCTCAAGGTCTATGATTTTAAAGGTCACAACCGTTATTATTAGTTTAAAAGGTTGTTATCATATATATCAGTTCTCTAACTCCAAAAGGACATTTCCAAAAGTTTCAATTTCACTAACCGTGCTGTCCATTGTTGTTGCCGCACAGACTAGGCATCAAGTTCTTGTTTCCAATTGCCCTATGCAGAGTCATTTCGTCTCTCAAACATTTGCCCTGAAGAGCATCACTGAGTTCGTTAACGCGAAAATCGAGCCGAACTTGCCGTACCTGAAATATGAAGAATATTTAACCTCAGAAAATGTATAACTCTGAAAATCTAGTGTCAAATTTATAGTGTCTCCCTTTACACATTAAAGGTGATAAAACTGGGGGTGAAATTTTGATGACGTATTTATTGTAAATTAATTTCGGCGTAGTCACGTATACAATATATTATCTTGATTAAATTACTACATTATGTGATAATAAACTAATGATAAAACAAATTGTTATTTGTATTTCATCTCAAATAATTTTGTATAAAATTACATAGAAAATTTGTGCATTGAGTTATGCACTTAAGAGCTCCGGTTGAAGACAATTCAGCTCCTAGGACTAGTTTTTGTGTTTCAGTGTGTCAATGATTATAGTAAGTCACTCACACTGTCATTAGGGCGTCTGATGATGAGTTCACAGTCTCCACTGTCTGTAGAGTAGTCAGGGAAGTCTTTGTTAACGAACCAAGTCCTGTTTCTAGTGATGGTCCCACCACACACGGTAGGAACTGCAAAGTAATGCTCGTCACTAGTCGCAAAATGGCATTTAGGGTCTAGTTCAAAAAGAATTCTCTACCCCCCACACCAAAAGAATTTTTTGTTCATTACGAGCAAGATTATAAAATATGTTTAAAAGCTGAACAAGACAAAATACAAATTAATTTATCTAAAAGAAAACCATTTGATTAACCTAATTTCTTATTTTGATTTTCAAATCATTTTCTTTGGTGTGAGGGCTTGAAGAAGAGCAGGCAGTCATTCGAATTAGTGTTTTTATCAAATAAACTACTTTGTTATAATTTTTTAACAGATTTGATGCCATTTTAAATGTAAATTTACAATATATTTCGTCAAAATATAACTAGAAGTGAAAAATAGCATAACATAGTTTAGGCATTTGCTCCGTACTTTCTATTTCCTTTGTGCCGTCATTTCTCTCGGACAAAAATAGTCTAAACTTTATCACCTGACCCATTTACCTCTGAGAGTCACATTGCATTCGCTTTCTTGTGTCCTTTAGTCACGAGAGAAAATAAAAGTTGTTGTAAAGCTTCTAATACAATATCAAATTGTGTCAAAATATTAGTTAATTAATTATTAAATGTATAATAATGCTACGTAAGTAAATACCTGAAAATAGGGCAATGTTCCTATAGTAAATACCTGAATGTAGGGTAGTGATTCACAAGTAAATAACCTAATGTAGGGTAATGATTTATAGGTAAATAAAGGAAAAGTATCTAAATAAAGGGAAAGTATCTGATTAAAGGGCAAGTATCTAATTAAAGGGCAAGTATCTAATTAAAGGGCAAGTATCTAATTAAAGGGCAAGTATCTAATTAAAGGGCAAGTATCTAATTAAAGGGCAAGTATCTAAATAAAGGGCAAGTATCTAAATAAAGGGCAAGTATCTAAATAAAGGGCAAGTATCTAAATAAAGAGCAAGTATCTCAATAAAGGGCAAGTATCTTTTCCCTTTATATTATGCTTCCACAATCCAATTAGAATTAAAGCGCAGTAGAAGAACAGTCTGATTAATTTTAGAGACCCTTTCAAAGAGGATGGACAATAGTGTACCTCTATTAGGTAAGGTAATGGTGTACCTCTATTAGGTAAGGTAATAGTGTACCTCTATTAGGTAAGGTAATAGTGTACCTCTATTAGGTAAGGTAATAGTGTACCTCTATTAGTTAAGGTAATAGTGTACCTCTTTTAGGTAAGGTAATAGTGTACCTCTATTAGTTAAGGTAATAGTGTACCTCTATTAGTTAAGGTAATAGTGTGCCTCTATTAGGTAAGGTAATAGTGTACCTCTATTAGTTAAGGTAATAGTGTACCTCTTTTAGGTAAGGTAATAGTGTACCTCTATTAGTTAAGGTAATAGTGTGCCTCTATTAGGTAAGGTAATAGTGTACCTCTATTAGTTAAGGTAATAGTGTACCTCTTTTAGGTAAGGTAATAGTGTACCTCTATTAGTTAAGGTAATAGTGTGCCTCTATTAGGTAAGGTAATAGTGTACCTCTATTAGTTAAGGTAATAGTGTACCTCTTTTAGGTAAGGTAATAGTGTACCTCTATTAGTTAAGGTAATAGTGTACCTCTATTAGTTAAGGTAATAGTGTGCCTCTATTAGGTAAGGTAATAGTGTACCTCTATTAGTTAAAATAATAGTGTACCTCTATTAGTTAAGGTAATAGTGTGCCTCTATTAGGTAAGGTAATAGTGTGCCTCTATTAGTTAAGGTAATAGTGTACCTCTATTAGGTAAGGTAATAGTGTACCTCTATTAGGTAAGGTAATGGTGTACCTCTATTAGTTAAGGTAATAGTGTACCTCTTTTAGGTAAGGTAATAGTGTACCTCTATTAGTTAAGGTAATAGTGTGCCTCTATTAGGTAAGGTAATAGTGTACCTCTATTAGTTAAGGTAATAGTGTACCTCTTTTAGGTAAGGTAATAGTGTACCTCTATTAGTTAAGGTAATAGTGTACCTCTATTAGTTAAGGTAATAGTGTGCCTCTATTAGGTAAGGTAATAGTGTACCTCTATTAGTTAAAATAATAGTGTACCTCTATTAGTTAAGGTAATAGTGTACCTCTTTTAGGTAAGGTAATAGTGTACCTCTATTAGTTAAGGTAATAGTGTGCCTCTATTAGTTAAAATAATAGTGTACCTCTATTAGTTAAGGTAATAGTGTGCCTCTATTAGTTAAAATAATAGTGTACCTCTATTAGTTAAGGTAATAGTGTACCTCTATTAGGTAAGGTAATAGTGTACCTCTATTAGGTAAGGTAATAGTGTACCTCTATTAGTTAAAATAATAGTGTACCTCTATTAGTTAAGGTAATAGTGTACCTCTTTTAGGTAAGGTAATAGTGTACCTCTATTAGTTAAGGTAATAGTGTGCCTCTATTAGTTAAGGTAATAGTGTACCTCTATTAGGCGAAGTAATAGTGTACCTCTGTTAGGTAATATAATAGTGTGCCCCTATTTGGTAATATAATAGTGTACCCTTATTAAGTAATAAAATAGTGTACCTCTATTAGGTAAGGTAATAGTGTACCTCTATTAGGCGAAGTAATAGTGTACCTCTGTTAGGTAATATAATAGTGTGCCCCTATTTGGTAATATAATAGTGTACCCTTATTAAGTAATAAAATAGTGTACCCCTATTAGGTAAGGTAATAGTGTGCTCCTATTATATAAGTTACTCACAAACACAGCACGCTCCACCGGTGGCGCACAGTCCAGAGGTCACGCCCCCCAGGGACTCGCATTCTCCCTCGGTGAAGCAGGTGCCCATGTCGAGGGCTCCGTTTGTAGCGGAACACTGCACCTCCGGGACAGCACTGCGTGAGAACCAATTGGCTGTGGAGGAAAAGAGGAGGGAGTTAGTACTGATGGAGGAGAAGAGGAAGGAGTTAGTATAATTGTGGAGGGGAAGAGGAGGGTGTTAGCAATTGTGGAGGAAAAAAGGATCTACAAACTCCTCACTATGTACTTTTCATTAAGTTACAATTTTAAACTATGAAATGCTGTAATAACGAATTTAATTGAATCATTACTTTTTTCAAAGACTTATATACAAATTAAAAAAATTATGAACGAATATCATATCTTAACCCCAATAATGCTTTCACGGTTATTTCCTCTAAGTTATAACACTATAATGAATGGATGAAAATTTAGTTTGGTTAGTAATGAAAATATTTAAAAAATGAACTCATTATGCATGTTGAAGTTTTTATCTAAATTTCTGCGGTTAATTTCCGAAAGATAGAACACGACTGAAAATTTAGAGCCAATAGAATGTAGTATAGCATGTGACGTCACAATACCCCGTTACTTTAGAGCCAATAGAATGTAGTATAGCATGTGACGTCACAATACCCCGTTACTTTAGAGCCAATAGAATGTAGTATAGCATGTGACGTCACAATACCCTGTTACTTTAGAGCCAATAGAATGTAGTATAGCATGTGACGTCACAATACCCCGTTACTTTAGAGCCAATAGAATGTAGTATAGCATGTGACGTCACAATACCCTGTTACTTTAGAGCCAATAGAATGTAGTATAGCATGTGACGTCACAATACCCCGTTACTTTAGAGCCAATAGAATGTAGTATAGCATGTGACGTCACAATACCCCGTTACTTTAGAGCCAATAGAATGTAGTATAGCATGTGACGTCACAATACCCTGTTACTTTAGAGCCAATAGAATGTAGTATAGCATGTGACGTCACAATACCCCGTTACTTTAGAGCCAATAGAATGTAGTATAGCATGTGACGTCACAATACCCCGTTACTTTAGAGCCAATAGAATGTAGTATAGCATGTGACGTCACAATACCCTGTTACTTTAGAGCCAATAGAATGTAGTATAGCATGTGACGTCACAATACCCCGTTACTTTAGAGCCAATAGAATGTAGTATAGCATGTGACGTCACAATACCCCGTTACTTTAGAGCCAATAGAATGTAGTATAGCATGTGACGTCACAATACCCCGTTAATTTAGAGCCAATAGAATGTAGTATAGCATGTGACGTCACAATACCCCGTTACTTTAGAGCCAATAGAATGTAGTATAGCATGTGACGTCACAATACCCTGTTACTTTAGAGCCAATAGAATGTAGTATAGCATGTGACGTCACAATACTCCGTTACTTTAGAGCCAATAGAATGTAGTATAGCATGTGACGTCACAATACCCCGTTACTTTAGAGCCAATAGAATGTAGTATAGCATGTGACGTCACAATACCCCGTTACTTTAGAGCCAATAGAATGTAGTATAGCATGTGACGTCACAATACCCCGTTACTTTAGAGCCAATAGAATGTAGTATAGCATGTGACGTCACAATACCC
The DNA here is from genome assembly GCA_947561585.1 of Caprella mutica. Lineage (NCBI taxonomy): Eukaryota > Metazoa > Arthropoda > Malacostraca > Amphipoda > Caprellidae > Caprella > Caprella mutica. Next base: position 136,127 of record CANNZV010000505.1, on the reverse strand, counting down.
CGTTACTTTAGAGCCAATAGAATGTAGTATAGCATGTGACGTCACAATACCCCGTTAATTTAGAGCCAATAGAATGTAGTATAGCATGTTACGTCACAATACCCCGTTAATTTAGAGCCAATAGAATGTAGTATAGCATGTGACGTCACAATACCCCGTTAATTTAGAGCCAATAGAATGTAGTATAGCATGTGACGTCACAATACCCCGTTACTTTAGAGCCAATAGAATGTAGTATAGCATGTGACGTCACAATACCCCGTTAATTTAGAGCCAATAGAATGTAGTATAGCATGTGACGTCAGAATATCCCGTTAATTTAGAGCCAATAGAATGTAGTATAGCATGTGACGTCACAATACCCCGTTAATTTAGAGCCAATAGAATGTAGTATAGCATGTGACGTCACAATACCCCGTTACTTTAGAGCCAATAGAATGTAGTATAGCATGTGACGTCACAATACCCCCGTTTGACGTTAGGCCCCGTAATCGGTTTGAAATGTGGGGCAAGGTAACAGCTGTAGGCTCTACTTGGTACGTACATAACTGTTACGTGTGCGGTAAATACACACAGATATTTTAGTGACTTGAATGCAGCACTGAAATGCGGAGGAGAGGGAAAGAAAATGTTAAAAGAGGTAAGAATGAAAAGATCAACAAATACATATTGAGTAGATAAAGAAGTTTTTCTTCATTTGCAGTCGGGGGTTCTATAAATGGTTTCTTTTTATTTGAATAAGAAATACGTGAAAGTTGACTGTTCATTTTCTCGCTGCGTCAAATAAAGTCCTTAGACTTAATAAATTGTAAATTAAATAATTTAAACATGCAAAATAACAAACGAAAGCGACTCAATTGGCTTAGTTAGAAAGAAGATGCGCCCGAGAGTCGGCAATTGTTTTTTGTAGCGTAGCTGAGCTGCCGTTAGTCCTGTGACCTCTTTTTGGACGATATTAGTTATCGTCAGTGTAGACTGTAGATATTAGTTATCGTCAGTAGCGAATATTAGTTATCGTCAGTGTAGACTGTAGATATTAGTTATCATCTGTGCAGATATTAGTCATCGTCTGTGCAGATATTAGTTATCGTCTGTGCAGATATTAGTCATCGTCTGTGCCTGAGACTACGATAATTATCGTATCTAGCTATGCGCAACTATTATAAATAAACTATTGAATACTAATTATATATTGTTTCGAGTTAAGTTCAAACCATCAAACATCGAATGGTGATAATAGTGATCTCAAATGATAAAATAGATAAGCAAAACACATCACCAATTAAGTACCGATGATTGAATTTAACAGGAATTGTTTTTATTACCTTTGCTGGAGAAGGTAATTTGATTTAGGAGGCATTAGTTCATTTATCATATTCGCATAACTCGAAAAGTATTCAACCAAATTGCCTGAATATTAGTGGAACGATTGGTCAATGCTCAAGTACCATCAGTAAACCTTTGGGAGCGATATCCGGTAAAAGGTCAAGGTCAAGGTCATTTATAACGCAATAACTCAAAAAAGTATTCAACCATATTGTCTGAAATTCGGTGGGCCGATTGGTCAATGTCCAATATCCAGAAATCAGTTTATTAGATTTTGGGAGTAAACGGGTCAAAGGTTAAAATTAAGGTCATTTACAACTCAAGGATTATTGGTTGATCAATGTCATTTACAAGCGACGGTGAATGTATGCGCTCTACCGAGTGCCCGTTCTAGTTACCTTCGCAGAATGCGGGAAGGTTATATTATGGACGGCATTTTTTATTTATCTATTTATATATTTAATTATTTATTTTATCATCTTGTTATTCGCTTAACTTAAAAAGTGTTCGACCAAATTGCCTGAAATTTGGTGAAACGATTAGTCCATGTCCAGTGACCTGCTGGTAGAATTTTAGGAGCAACCCGGTCAAAGGTCAAGGTCATGGTCATTTATAACTCAAAAACATATTGAACCATATTGCATGAAACTTGGTGGGACGATTGATCAATATACAAAATCCATTTTGTTAGATTTTGGGAGCAATCGGGTCAAAGGTCAAGGCCATTTGTAACTCAAAAAGTATTCAACTATATTGACTGAAATTTGATGGTACAATTAGTCATTGTCCAGGAACCATCTGGTAAAATTTTGGGAGCGATCCGGTCAAAGGTCAAGGTCATTTATAACTCACGGGTCAAAGCGGTGGCGAAGGTATGCGCTCGACCCAGTGCACATAATCTAGTTTATATCATATAAATACCGACTTGTAAGGAATTGAAAATTAATGATTTTTTCTTAATACGAAGATATGCCAATATTTTAATTTCTTTTATTTCCATATCATATTTTGATGAAAAAAGTATCGATACCAGTGATCAATTGAAATTGTGTTATATTTAAAGGAAGAAACCTTCTTTACCTTCGCAAAATTTCATAAAATTATGTTTTGATCGGCAATTTTTATCCCCGTACGAATGACATGGAATATTTTATTTATTTATTTAATATGATCCTATTATCATAAATTAATGGTAATCTTGTTATTCGCATAACTCAAAAATTATTCAACCAAATTTCTTGAACTTTGATGGGACTATTGGTCATTATCCAGGAATCATTTAATTTGATTTTGGGAGCGATCGGGTCAAAGGTCAAGGTCACAAACAGTTCAAAATCGATTAAAGCGGTTGCGAAGGTGTGCGCTCTACGAGTGCCCGTTCTAGTTAATTATTATTTTCTTTCAATAAAACACATAATTTGAAATAAATTTGCCTCATCAATTATATCCTTGGTAAATAACAATCAGGGTATAAGTTCCCAGTTATTGGACAGTTCTAAATTTTCGATCAGATAAGAAAAAATATGTATAGCTAATAATTATTATTTCACTCGTAATATTAATTGGTATCCATGATACCTGTAGCTATCATGGATACCAATAAAAAATAACTTTATTTTATGATCGAAAATGTGGTAATGTCCGATAACTAGGTACTAGCAACTTTCTTTAAAGCGACCATTTTGATTAAAATATGTAAAATGTCCTCAAAAACTCACCTTCGTTGAACCACTGAAGAAACCCTGCAAACACCCAAGAGTCACGTCACGTTAGTACAACACCAGACAGGATGAACAAAAATTATATTAGTGGGTTAGGTTAATTATTAGGTAAGTTATTTATTTTAGGTGATTAACAAATTAAATGCAATAACATTAAACAAAAATGTTAACCAGTGGTGGGATTCAAGAGATACACACCGGTTCGCGCGAACCAGTTCCTAAGAATATAAAAGTTTGCAAAACCGGTTCCTGCGCTACCTTTCTCGAGTGGAACACAAATAATCATCATATTTCAAATATGATGGTAAATAAAATGATTAAATTGTTTTTTTTTTCATAATTAACCATGCCAAAATTGATTTAATTTTACATCAGCTGGTAAATGAGCGGCCTGTGTCTATACAGTTTGAATCCTACCACTGTGTTTAACACTTTCGATCAATTTACCTAGGTCCTAGGGTCATATTTGTCCCATATTGTTTTTGAATGAAGCCCATTTTCTTTTATTAATTTTTTGAGGTAGGACATATCTGGTTTGCAGGAATGTTATGAATGGCCTCATCTTTGTGTATTTAATTATTTCAAAAAATTTGATTAGAAAGCGTTAAAATGAGATAGTTAATACAAAAAAAAAACAGATTCTAATTAAAAATGTTAGCTATAAAACTACTTAATTCCTGGCTGTTAAATTTTTCTAACGTATTTAGGATAAATTTACTACTAATATGAAATTCATTCCATAACATAAAAACCTAATTCTTATTTTCTTTAGATGTTATTTTCTAATACGGTCGTGCCGTCAATTCTATCTCAGAGTGTGAGAAGTACATACCCTACCATTACTTTAAGAACTAACTTCACTTTCCAAAACCTAATGACAATATTCCGTAAATTCAGAAGTAGGTCGAACATCCTATTCCGACTCATTGGCTTTAATTTTGGTAGAGAAAGTGTACGGCACCTAATTTACTTTCATTGATTAACTTTAACTATTTTAAACACAGAATATCAATACCTAATTGTCCTCTTTGAATTAATTTCACCAAAGTAATCATCATAGTCTGATGGCAAAATTTAAACGGGATATAGAACCTAACTACCTATAGGTATCAACAGCAAAAAAATGAATGGTGAAAAGGTGTCCAGTCACTGAAGACAGGACTAGTTTTTGTTTCATAGTGCACTATGGTCTATATATAATATATTTTATATGAATAGAATCGGTTGGTAAATATACATTATTTCAGCTGAAAGTGTCTGAAGCTTAGGTTTTCAATCAGAATTTGTGTTATTTTCAACATTATGCTGAAACTTTTAAAACTGTCCTAAAACTTCTAAATGACACCAATGCGAAAGACAGCGCCATCGCACTGACAGTCATTTCATCAATTGACTGTTTGAATTAAATTTATGAAATATTCCATTGATATTTTATTTATGAATAATATACCCCAATATTAACAAGGGGTGTGAAAATGACAGGTTCTTTAATTGTTCACAAAAAATGAGTTAATTGCAATCGTGAAAGTTTAGTGGACGTGCTGAGAGCCACGCAAGTCTCAAGAATACTAATGAGTATAGGTTTCTAATAAAGTATACACATGGTTCATGAATCATAAGTAAAAAGTTTTTCGAGATCAGTAGAGTATGAATTATTTATACCCGGCAAAGATAAATCGTTTAACATCCAAAGATTAAGGTTGGTGGTTATTCAGTTTATTGGTGAAGCCAACAGATTCTACTAAATGTTCTAATTGTATCAAGGTGTTGATCAACTGATAAATTACCAATACTTTTTATCATTTAAGGTTCGTCAAACTATTTGATATTTAATTCATTCAATTCTACCAATTCAATTCTAGTTTAGTTTTTCCTTACTATTCGTTAAAGATAGTTCATCCATCAGTAATAATGACGCTAATCTTTCTATCCTGAGATAAATAAGTGAGATTGGGTTAAGAAGGCCCAAGTCATATACCTACTAGTAAATAGTAACTACTAACTACCTAGCTCTATACCTTCTAGGGCTACTGATACCTACCCTGGCTACCCACATCTATTGATTCCTATGTAGGTAGTTATTAGTACCTTACTAGTTACTAATATACCTAGTACCTACCTATAGCCAATCGGTACTAATATCCCTATCAATAGCTAATAATATACCTACCAATAGCTACTAATACACCCACCAATAGCTACTAATATACCAACCTACCTAATTACTTCTACTAGTAAAAGTAAATCCGAACCAAATGAACTTTACCATCGAATATCAAACCAGTTAGACAGTAGAAGTCTTACTCTAATGAAATACTCTGCTATAGATTTCATGTTGAATAATTAAATAAGTTCCATAGCGTTGAACAAAACCACTTTTTTAAAATATACGATTGCATTAGAAAGGTCGTCAACTTTCTCTTGCCTGTTCACTTTTTGTTTAGATCTTGGTAGCAGTTTCCAAATTATTAGAAGAACAGGTTAACGATGTACTATCTTTCTTTTGGAAGTCAAAAAGTATGGTTACGATTAAGATTTGACGTAGGTACAAAGAATCCATTTAGTGAAAGTTAAAAATTGTTTTGCATAAAAGGATAGCTAGGCATAGATTATAGAAGGATATAAGGGATAAAAGGGGTATATGGTTTATTGAAACCATATAAGGATACTGAGCGATAAATTGGGATATTGCGTGATGTTTTCCTATAGATGAGTAAAGTGGTTTATGAACAAGCTTTCAATTTGAGCAGAAACTCGTTGGCCAAGTATCTTTTGAAGAACAAGTTGCTTGAAGGAAAAGTTGTTTTTGATGAAAGTGGATTCAAACATCATTTAAATTTATTTAAATAACAAGGTATAGCGCACCTTGATTTAAAATTTCTCTCATATTTAGAAATACATTAAAGAATACTTTAGGCAACTACATTATTTTGTATCTAAGTTATTCAAATATATTCCGTTTTTAATACTACAGTTTAAATTGCTCGGAGGACGTTGGTGTTATCTTGCGAATATAAGAATTTATTTCAGATAACCGAATAATGTAAACCACAGTATTTTAAACAGAAAGAGTTATGAATTACAATTTAATCCCTTCCAAATTTTTAAATCAGTAAAATTAGCAACTGAAACACTAGTGGAGGGAAGGGGTTCGAATCCTTATGAGGTAATTCAATTTTTCATCTTAATATTATTTAATTTCTTGAAGTTCAGATGTTTCCACTCTCACTCTGAGGTGTACCTAAATCCTTTCTTTATTTCTAGAGTTTTCATCTCAATCTTATGACTCTGACCTGTTAGTTGGAATATTATTGTGTGGAGGTTTTGTTATCATCGTTATTGTTGCATCTCTAGCGCTATTAAAGGAACGTTCTGTTTTCTATGACCTTTGACCCCTTTCAGAGCATCATTTCCTGTTCTTTTCTTTGATTCGTTTCTACTCGATACTTACTGAAAGTTTTAACGTATATTAACTACTCTGATAGTAAATCATCACGATGACCCTTTTCTCTGATAGTACCTCATAACAGTGACTATTTTCTCTGATAGTACATCATCACAGTTACTCTTTTCTCTGATAGTACGTCATCACAGTGACTCTTTTCTCTGATAGTACACCATCACAGTGACTCTTTTCTCTGATAGTACATCATCACAGTGACTCTTTTCTCTGATAGTACATCATCACAGTGACTCTTTTCTCTGATAGTACATCATCACAGTGGCTCTTTTCTCTGATAGTAAATCATCACAGTGACTCTTTTCTCTGATAGTACATCACCACAGTGACTCTTTTCTCTGATAGTACATCATCACAGTGACTCTTTTCTCTGATAGTACATCATCACAGTGACTCTTTTCTCTGATAGTACATCATCACAGTGACTCTTTTCTCTGATAGTACATCATCACAGTGACTCTTTTCTCTGATAGTACATCATCACAGTGACTCTTTTCTCTGATAGTACATCATCACAGTGACTCTTTTCTCTGATAGTACATCATCACAGTGACTCTTTTCTCCGATAGTACATCATCACAGTGACTCTTTCCTCTGATAGTACATCATCACAGTGACTCTTTTCTCTGATAGTATATCATCACAGTGACTCTTTTCTCTGATAGTACATCATCACAGTGACTCTTTTCTCTGATAGTACATCATCACAGTGACTCTTTTCTCTGATAGTACATCATCACAGTGACTCTTTTCTCTGATAGTACATCATCACAGTGACTCTTTTCTCTGATAGTACATCATCACAGTGACTCTTTTCTCCGATAGTACATCATCACAGTGACTCTTTTCTCTGATAGTACATCATCACAGTGACTCTTTTCTCTGATAGTATATCATCACAGTGACTCTTTTCTCTGATAGTAAATCATCACAGTGACTCTTTTCTTTGATAGTACATCATCACAGTGACTCTTTTCTCTGATAGTACATCATCACAGTGACTCTTTTCTCTGATAGTACATCATCACAGTGACTCTTTTCTCTGATAGTACATCATCACAGTGACTCTTTTCTCTGATAGTATATCATCACAGTGACTCTTTTCTCTGATAGTAAATCATCACAGTGACTCTTTTCTTTGATAGTACATCATCACAGTGACTCTTTTCTCTGATAGTACATCATCACAGTGACTCTTTTCTCTGATAGTACATCATCACAGTGACTCTTTTCTCTGATAGTACATCATCACAGTGACTCTTTTCTCTGATAGTACATCATCACAGTGACTCTTTTCTCTGATAGTACATCATCACAGTGACTCTTTTCTCTGATAGTACATCATCACAGTGACTCTTTTCTCCGATAGTACATCATCACAGTGACTCTTTTCTCTGATAGTACATCATCACAGTGACTCTTTTCTCTGATAGTACATCATCACAGTGACTCTTTTCTCTGATAGTACATCATCACAGTGACTCTTTTCTCCGATAGTACATCATCACAGTGACTCTTTTCTCTGATAGTACATCATCACAGTGACTCTTTTCTCCGATAGTACATCATCACAGTGACTCTTTTCTCTGATAGTACATCATCACAGTGACTCTTTTCTCTGATAGTACATCATCACAGTGACTCTTTTCTCCAATAGTAAATCATCACAGTGACTCTTTTCTCTGATAGTACATCATCACAGTGACTCTTTTCTCTGATAGTACATCATCACAGTGACTCTTTTCTCCGATAGTACATCATCACAGTGACTCTTTTCTCTGATAGTACATCATCACAGTGACTCTTTTCTCTGATAGTACATCATCACAGTGACTCTTTTCTCTGATAGTACATCATCACAGTGACTCTTTTCTCTGATAGTACATCATCACAGTGACTCTTTTCTCCAATAGTAAATCATCACAGTGACTCTTTTCTCTGATAGTACATCATCACAGTGACTCTTTTCTCTGATAGTACATCATCACAGTGACTCTTTTCTCCAATGGTATTTAAGATGAATAAATTTGAGCTCTCGAACTAGACCTAAAAAATATTCATTTTTTTAAAACTAATTATGTAAATAATTTAGATAAAATCAAACAACAATGAAAGAATACACTACATAATAAAATGATTATTAATATTATTGTATGTATAGTGTTTCATTATATACTATACTAATTTACATCGCTGAAAATTCCCTCAAAGATCAATTCCCTGAAATTCTTTCACTGCCAACTTTCTAACAGGGTCAACAGAAGGAACGTACATTCTTTCATTTTTTAGCGCCAGACTTCAAGGTGAGCCTTTCCAGGAATTCCCTGATCTTTTAATTTACAAAATATAAAGTATTTGTACGTCTTCAGTTAAAAATTGGAACAAATTGAATGGCAGTCAAGCGGCAAGCATATAGTTAACTTGCCATTCTTCTGCTATGACTCTTACATGGTTTTATGGTAGCTATAATCCATCAATTCTACTTTAATTATTTAAATTCATGGACACCAATATAGAAATGAAAGCTAAATAATGATTATAGATCTATTTGTTATATGATCGAAAATTTTAAACTTATATTCAAATGAGAGTTTCTGTTCATGCAATTATTATATGCATATTTAATCATCATCAAATAATTTCGTTATGAGATGTAAATATTTTTATGGATACAAAAAAAATATATATTATTTACTTCCAGAACTTAGAAGGAAAATCCTTTTGAAGGAAAAAGGAAAATCCTTTTGAAGATTTAAACAGCGAAATGGATAGAGAAAACATCTCAGATTCGAGATTTAGTATGAAAGAAAGGCATGCGGCGTTACTTGAATTTTTGGCAATCTAAAAGCACCTGGTGCAAGTTCTCTAGAATAATATGACAGGATGATACGGAAAAAAGATTGCTAGTGACTTAAGAAGAATAACAACTATCCCGTAAAAACATCTCTGTTATTTGACAATGTGTCACGATTCTTTGTTTCACCATTGGGATTGCTTCGTAAAATGTATTTACGGTGCTTTCTCCCCATAAATGCTGGTAGTAAAAAAAGCCTTGCAAAAAGTCTTAGAAAGTTACTTTTTCACGGTAGACCTTAGTATGCAAGAGAAAAACAGTCACGAACATAGTATACAGAAAGGGAAGTTACATTAGCCCAAAAGTTATTGACATTTCTACACCTATTGTGACGTATGTGAGGAAAACCCTCCATTGACCCCATTCTCAATGCAGCTATCACCTCCCATTGGATCAGCAAGCAGTGATGATGTCATAATATAAACCCTCCATTGACTCCCATTCTCCATGCAGCTATCACCTCCCATTGTCTCAGCAGTGATGATGTCATAATATAAACCCTCCATTGACTCCCATTCTCCATGCAGCTATCACCTCCCATTGGCTCAGCAGTGATGATGTCATAAAATAAACACTCCATTGACTCCCATTCTACATGCAGCTATCACCTCCCATTGGCTCAGCAGTGATGATGTCATAATATAAACCCTCCATTGACTCCCATTCTCCATGCAGCTATCACCTCCCATTGGCTCAGCAGTGATGATGTCATAAAATAAACACTCCATTGACTCCCATTCTACATGCAGCTATCACCTCCCATTGGCTCAGCAGTGATGATGTCATAATATAAACCCTCCATTGACTCCCATTCTCCATGCAGCTATCACCTCCCATTGGCTCAGCAGTGATGATGTCATAATATAAACCCTCCATTGACTCCCATTCTCCATGCAGCTATCACCTCCCATTGGCTCAGCAGTGATGATGTCATAAAATAAACCTTCCATTGACTCCCATTCTACATGCAGCTATCACCTCTCATTGACTCAGCAGTGATGATGTCATAATATAAACCCTCCATTGACCCCCATTCCCCATGCAGCTATCACCTCCCATTGGCTCAGCAGTGATGATGTCAAAATATAAACCCTCCATTGACCCCCATTCTCCATGCAGCTATCACCTCCCATTGGCTCAGCAGTGATGATGTCATAATATAAACCCTCCATTGACCCCCATTCTCCATGCAGCTATCACCTCCCATTGGCTCAGCAGTGATGATGTCAAAATATAAACCCTCCATTGACCCCCATTCTCCATGCAGCTATCACCTCCCATTGGCTCAGCAGTGATGATGTCATAATATAAACCCTCCATTGACCCCCATTCTCCATGCAGCTATCACCTCCCATTGGCTCAGCAGTGATGATGTCAAAATAATTATAAACCATCGATTCAAAATGGTGACTTGAAGTTCAAAGAAACATTTGATTTTTTTTTTTGCATTTTTATTACTATACAACCTCTTGCTATGGTCGCTCTTTGGGTTTGAACTTTACCAACTGTATAAATAGTGTTTAATTCTATATTTGATATGTTTAGGTAGGTATCATATATATTTTAAACATATTCTTCTCATCAATAAACTATGTATCATTATTCTATCTGAAACCTATATTATTATTATTCCTTTTGAATGCTTCTAAAAAGCGCTTAACCTTTTTTCATCTCTCAACAGAAACAATAGGAAGGAGGGACCGTTACCTTTTGAACTTTGTTTCCTCTTCATGTTCCTCTTCTGAACTCTTTATATAATGTCTGTACAATGTAACATACGTTTTGATTTACGATATTCGTCCGTTCGAATTGTCAAATTGCTAATCTGTTTCTGTAAATATTGTTCGTATTTTGTTGTAAGATTTATTAATTTCAGACTATTTCAGTGTTTAAGTTTTTTTAATTTAGTAATTTATCATAAATTACGATTAGATTTTTCGTCGTAGAATATGTTAATGGATAATCTTCTAATCATGGTGATTATAAATTTATAATATTCCGACTGTGAATTAAACGTCATCATCATTCAATAACTTAAAAATTTAAATCTTTTTAACTCATAAAGTTTTAGTAAGGTCATAAAAAATCAATTGGGAATCATCTAATATTTAATTAACCATCATAATTAGCTATATTATATATAGACAATGTATAAAAAGGGATTGTTTATTAATTCATTTCTCACTCTCAATTTCTCTATGATTTTGTTTCATGAATTATTTATGATATAAATTTCTAAATGCGGCATTTTGCCATAGCTTTCACTCGTCATCTCAAGATTTCTTATATGAAATTAACTATTTTTTAATGTGAAAAAACACCACTGAAGAACACAGAGTTGCATGTTGATAATATATATTTTTGTTCAAAGTGAAACTATATTTCCATTAAAAACAAGTAAGAATATAATCTTTATATAAGAGGTAACAATGTAATCTTTAATTGAGATGTGATTATTAAAACTACCTAACTTATTGTAAAAAATAGTTCTTTCCTTAAAGAAAAATAAGTAATTGAGATTTCTAAATTGTTCAGAATGTTAATTTCTATCAGTTAATTGTTAATTTATTATCAGTAAAACTGAAATAGATCTTATACAAAACTGTTAAGCCCCTGAGTTATGAAATACTGGTTCCTTTATAATTCAGAGCCACTTCATATCTCAGGTGCACTAGATAATAAATCTTAGAAAACTATGGTCATTTAAGGGACCAATTCTTGACGTATATCATTTTCTATAATTTAAACTTAATAACTTAAAGGTCCTCTCCAGGCTCCGGGAAAAAAAATGAGTTTATTACATAATATCATAGAACTAAGGTCTAAAATCATTATTCTGCAAACCGCATACAATTCGGTTCAGTGTATGTTTTATTATTTGTTTTTAAAGTTTTTAACACAAAGTGTGCAACAATTATCCGAAGCACTAATATGAAGCGTAAGAAAAAGATTGTACACTCGATCTTTGTTTTGGTTTCAAATTTGAATTTTATAAAAAAATGCGATTTTGGCCTTCGTTCAAGATATTAATTGTTTCTTGAAGTATTTAAGCGTTTCTATAATTTATACCTTTACACGAATATCAAATAGATTTATTATACCTAATACATACTCGACAATCAAAACAAAGTGTGTACATTCTTTTTCTTCAGACTGAAAATCAACAAGTCGGAAGTGAAGTAGGTATTGTAGATTTTTAATTATAAAAATATTTAAAAGCATATAAAATTAAAAAAATGCTATCAAATTCCATGAGGTTTACAGCAAAATGATAAGAAACATTAGCTTTATTGATTAAAGCAATAAAAAAAATGCCCGGAGGGGACCTTTAATATCTTTCATTGCTTGAGTACTTTATGACTCAGGAGTGCTACTGTATTAAGGCCCTAATTTTCAAATTATATATAGGTAGTGTGTTGCCTTGATTACGTCACATCAACATAAGGCTCGGTATGCTGTGCCTATTCTTTGTAGTAAGGTTTGCAGCTGTCTCTTATATTTTTACTCGCCTTAGGGATAGGTTTCCGTAAGTTAGTTATGATTCACTGGGTCACTGGGCCAGAATCTGTAGATGATCCATCGCAGTCATTATTTTATCATAAATTTAGGCTCTTTACCCGCATAATATGCATATAAAGTCTATTTATTTGTATTTTCCAGTTAATTGAAGCTTATCTAATATATTTTCATGCATACTGTCATCGTATGGTTGTTTTGAAGTTATTTTAATATCTAACTTCTTTTTACATTATTGTTTTAATAGGTTAAAATAGATTATTCAATTCAACTCTGATTTATTTATTCTAGATGTAATTTAATACAGTATGTGAAATATACATATAGTATTATTGAGAACGGATTTTTTTATTAATAAACAAATACTTATAATGTTTATTTAACCTCTCATCCCGTTAGATAATAACCATAACCTTTAGAACGTAACTTTCCCTTACCGATACTGCTGCCACTCCCATCATCTGCTTGCTGTCCGAAATTCCAAATCCGACCCTGTCTACGTGCCCCAGGTGGCAAGTCTGTGTCATCTAAGGTTATGACACTGGCATGACACACACAAAGTGTCATGACAAATACAGATAGAGACAGTTTGTTTAACATGGTCACTAAAATTGCAAATCTTGTCATACAGAAACAGTAACAAAAATCATCATTTATCCCTGTTTCAAAACGTGAAAATTAGTAAATATTAACCCTCACTCTCTAACCTAGAAGCTGGATCGCACGAACCATCTCTCACTAAAACTCTTATAAAATATCATCGTTACATTAATTATAATACATAAATTACAATTCCTTGCAAAGAGATCAAAAAATTAAGTATAAAATCACTGTTTGCGTTCAATTTTCTTTGTGGTTTACGACACAAAGTTTCCACACTGTCCGACACTGTCCAGGATATGCACCTACACACCACAACCGCCACACTCTAGCCTCCAAAGCCAATTGAAGAGAACTTTACGCTATGTATTCCAAGCGAGTACCCACGAGCCTTAAAAAACCAGTATAGGTTGCATTGGTACGTAATAAGACATCCTTTTAACATTCAGTTACTTAAGCATCTTTAGATAAAACTAGATTTTGAAGGTGAAAGTATATAGTTGATTTTAGAAAATTGGCATCCTAACTTGGTGAACCCGGTGTTGGTGTTAGAGAGTATGGGAATATTAACTGGGACCAATTTCACACATAATTTCATCACTGCCCATAGAGTCTATTGAAAAAATATATATCTGCTTTGAGAGAAAAAGCTGTATTCTTGCATAAGAGAAATCAGCTATAGCTTCAAGCAGATTGTATAACAATAATTACTTTTTAATACATTAATGGTTCTTCAATTAAATGCATCGATGGCAGATATTGTACATATCTAGTGAAAGTTTGTAAATATATAAACAATGTTTTTAATAGTGTGCTATCAAAATTTACTGATATTGATATCCGTGCAGCTGTAATTTATTAGCCGGAAAAATTTGATTCTGGGCTGCATGTACCCGGTGTGCCAACCTGGGAATGACTGAATATTATTTTACCCATGAAAACTAGAAACTTATTATTTGTATCATGTTATTGTTTTTGAGTTAGTAATTCATATGTATCAACAGATGTGTATATTCTTAATTAAATAAAAGTTAGAATGGATATAGAAGCAGGTGTCGAAATTTCCATTAAATTACTAGTTTTCCTATAATTGTTTTTTTTACAAAATGGTGTACGTGTTTTATGTTTTCGAAACTATAAAGAAAAAGGTACATAATGATATGTTATTTAACTCTCTATTTAATTGGTATCCATGATACCTGCTGGTACCATGGATACCAATAAAAGTAAGAGTTAAATACCAATTATTCTATACAATTTTCTTACATGATTGAAAATGTCTGATAAATTATGAGCTAAATCCACATCAATTGTTTTTATTGCGTTAGTACAATATGAAAAAAGTAGTCGTTTTCTGAAGAGTTTACGCTATCAAATGGAAATTAAAGTTTATTAACCGGTCGTAAAATTAGTGGTTCTTTCTACTTGAAAGCAGTTAAGTAGGTATAAGTCACTTATACTTTCTAAAGCAAATCATGTCGTAATTCACTCAAGATTAGATACGTCTTCAAAAAGACCCATCACTAATTTAGCAAATTATACCTATATAGGTACTTAAAAATACAAATTCATCTTTACGTGTAAATTAAATTTTATAGTAAAAAATTTTGTTTCCAAGATATTTGAACTTGTTTATAACATGTTTCAAGTTGTTGTATTTCTTTCTTTTGTATGTGTGCTTATATTTATATGACATGTATGTTAGTGCCATCAATATTTAGCATTTCAATTAATGTAAGAAAGAATATTGTATCTTTTTCCATGATAACTTAACTTTTGACACTTTCAAATGAATATTTATATTGTCTGATATTCAAATTTAACCATGACTAAAGTATAAGGTAAAAGAATAGCAATTGTTGAGCCTTTTAAGACAGGAAAATCAAGACAATAAATTTGGGTTTGAAAGTGAACGCAAAGGACTACTCTTACAAGGTATAAATGTGCAAAACTGATCAGAAGAAGATAGCCCAAACATCAACAAAGTTTGGAGGCACTGAAGGCGAAACTTATTAGGAAAAAGCCAAAATACTCCCAGCATGAGATTCGTTACTCTTGTAGGTCCTTTTCCAAGCGTCTCCAGCTTGTCATTGATTTCAATGGATGATATATTGAGTTCATCTTATTCCTGCTAAATTTCAAGTCATTCTGCAACAATATTCTACCTGTGTTACTTCTAGTATACGTTTCATTTCATAAATAATATGGTTCGTAACGCTAACTATTGATGACCCTGTATATATAATATAGGTTGTTACTTCAGATAATATTTATATGATGAAGACATATGTATGTTATATATAATGTCTACTCCATCTCCGACTGCTTACAGTTACCAGATAGTGGCTGTTGACCTAGGGGTACGGACACAATACCTCCTCTTATTACAAACAAAAGCACCCCCACCCCCCTTCTCCGGACACGAGCCCCGCACCCATCTTTTCCTTTATCTATATAAATAAATTAAAACTACATAGCATGCAACTCTCAACATAAATGGCAGCACATGTGTCAATCTTTTTTCTCTTCGTTTTAGTGGAATGCAGCCTTATAAATAATATATGTAAGGTTAGGTTAGCGGTACGGCTGGAGGATCTGGGTGGGCTTGGCCCTCCGGGTTTGCTTCGATATTGACAATATGTATTTTTTATTTAAAAATAAATCTTCTAATTTTTAATCTTCTTAACGCCTCATAACGGCCCTCCGGGTTTGCTTCGATATTGACAATATGTATTTTTTATTTAAAAATAAATCTTCTAATTTTTAATATGTCCTATGTTAAAATATAGATATAAAAATGTATTATGTTCAAATAAAGGTGAAAGGTAATAGGTGGGGGGCTCGTGCTTCATGTCCTGGGGCTTGTGTCAGGAGGGGGAATCATGTCCTACACTTGTTGACATACGTCATGATAAGTTAGACTAGAATTTTCAATATTGAAATTGGCTATCAAGTAATAACTAACTAATGTTAACGCCTCATAACGGTAACTGAGATTTGAGAACATCCGGTAATTGAGTAGTTACTCTACACCATGAAATATTGTTATACTATATGGTCACTATAGTGGTCAATAAGCATGGTTAAAAATGTTTTATTTTGATGCGCATCGTGACTTCATATAATTTTAAATTTTAGTTTCCATTACGAAATACTGTACCTACTCGTTTTCAAATCTTACTTTTCATATGAAAGTATACCTATTCTTCTATAGGTATATTAATAATTATATTGAGTATATCCATTGTTCTGCGGGTAAATAGTTTCATTTTTCAAACTGGTTACCCATAAGCAAGCTTTCGATTTTCAAATCGCCCTCCAGACCAGTTTTTCCAGGAGTTTTTTTAATCACAGTTACGCGTGTGTGTTACTACTAAACAAAGGTAATTAATACTTGAAAAGGAATTAACACTATAAAGTTAAATACATTTTCGAAGATCTTGTAATGACTATTAGGGTTGTAACAATATGCTTCTTAAATCATAGATATTCAGAGTCATATACGAAATGAAATAGGATCGAATACTATGAACGACTGGTTTAGAACGATTCATTATAGTTAAATTATCTCAGTCTATAATATTTTCAGGATCTAGGTATGATATCAACCCTAGACAATTATTATAGTTGAAGTTTTTTATTATTATTTGTTATTAATTTTTTTGCTTTTCAAATTGAACTTTATAAAACATTAAATTGGACTTTGTTCAATCTGTAAGAAATTGAAAGTCAAAACGGACTTAGCCTGAAGAGTAAATTAGAAGAAATCAGGTTTGGTTGAATATTTGTATTAAATAGTACCTACTTAATTGACACTCCTATTTATTATTTATTTATATATCCATATTTTATTTGTAATATGAAGCAAGTAAATAAACTTCATAATTTGAAAATATAATATGAAGAATATGCGTCTAATTGGGAAGGTAGTATTTTCCTGTTATATTCAAAATTAATCAATATTTACGCAAATCAAAATTTAAATTAAGTGAAAATTGAAACTTAATATGGAAACTATGGATAAATAAAAAAACAAACAGAATAATAATTTATATTTTATTGAATGGATGTCCCTAATCATTTACAATTAGGGTAAGTTTCGAATTATCAGGCGGTTTCACATTTTCGGTCTTAGAAGAAAAATACATTTTAACTTATTTGAAAAATGTGCAACCCCCCAACTACACTAAACTTACCCTAGTCATACAGAAAAAACTGAAAATGTTATATCTAAGAACTATTGTAATTTGAGATAGTTTGGCATTCCGTGCTG
Organism: Caprella mutica; assembly: GCA_947561585.1. Lineage (NCBI taxonomy): Eukaryota > Metazoa > Arthropoda > Malacostraca > Amphipoda > Caprellidae > Caprella > Caprella mutica. The sequence goes on along the minus strand of CANNZV010000505.1, from coordinate 118,377 downwards.
GTTTGGCAGAGAGATAATTAAAAATAAACATAAAGTGAATATAGAATAAAATAGGTAAACAAAAAGAAGATACCATAGAAGAATGCCGATAAAATAATAACCCAAACATAACTTATTTTTGGATAAAGATATAGTAAAGATAACAATCCTAACTTTCTAAAATTAGCCAAGAAAATAAAAAGGAAAGACTAAATAACCCCAAACCTGATTAGTGTATATCCAGAAATAAAACCGTGCAACCACTGATATCACAGCTGGAATACCATTCAGCTTATCTTTTAATTAATAATATTGCACCTAGAAGATGGCTACTGTAATTGCAGTACTTTCATATAAAACTCAGCGCCAATTTAAAAGGGCATAGAGATCTGAATTAAGATCATCATTTTATGACATTGTAAACATGTAATAAACTAAATAGTTTCAATAGGTACATGCAATATTGATTAATTATAAAGTGGTTTAACGTTAACATTAACTAAAACTCCTTGGATATGATTGGATAAATTTTCTCTTCTAGACGAAGTTTTCAAAATAAAAACTCTTTCCTTCTTTAATTGATAAAGAACATTGAGAATATAATTGGTACGGTCTAAAATGGCTAAATTTTCAGTCCTAATTGAGAAAATATAGATATTGCAATCACAACAAATAATGTCAAAGAGTAAAAGTAATATTTCTTAGCATCAGATCATAGCTTTGTTTGATATTATATTTGATCATTCAAATTATTGAAGCTTTTCAAGGGAGGATTTTGGCTGAGAAGTAGTTTACTGCTTTGGGATTCCTTGCTGCTGGGGAATTTGTGGCTGCTGATTCTGGGGAACCTGTGGTTGCTGTTGCTGTGGAACCTGTGGCTGCTGATGCTGGGGAACCTGTGGTTGCTGTTGCTGGGGAGCCTGTGGTTGCTGTTGAGCCTGTGGTTGTTGTTGCTGGGGAACCTGTGGCTGTTGTGGAACTTGTCCAAATTGTTGCTGAGGAACCTGCTGATGTTGGGGAACTTGTCCAAATTGTTGTTGAGGAACCTGCTGATATTGGGGAGCTTGTCCAAATTGTTGCTGAGGAACCTGCTGATGTTGGGGAACTTGTCCAAATTGTTGCTGAGGAACCTGCTGATGTTGTGGAACCTGTCCAAATTGTTGCTGAGGAACCTGCTGATGTTGTGGAACCTGACCAAATTGTTGTTGAGGAACTTGTCCAGCTATTGGCTGACGATTAACTTCATTTGGCATCTGGAATGATAACATCAAGTTGGTTTTTCTGTAGCTACTTTTTTCAGCAGATACTTTAACTAAAAATTTCAAACCAGACTTTAGAGGCAGCTAACTTAGAAGTTAAGTTATTAAAATCATATAGTACATGGACAAATCAAGCAAGCAACACAACAAATACTAAGAGCAAAATACAAAAACACTCAAAATGATCATTTCTATTTAACCATGCAGAGAGAAATTCAGTAGCTACCGTATGTTTCATCTTTGTCGTAGATTAGTAGCCCTGTGCCAAACTTACCTGGTACCCAGGTGGTAATTGAGCAATAGGCTGAGCAAACTGATTGGGGTGCATCTGTTGCATGGGTGCCTGGTTGAGAGGCACTTGGGCATAGGCATGAGGCGGCAAATGCTCTAAAGGAACTTGTCCGTATCCCTGATCAGATGCATGGGCATAACCCTGGGGTGGCATTTGATTGGGGTGAGGCATCATCGCAGGTTGGACAGGCATATCAGATGGATGAGGTATAGGAATGGCATTATCTGGGATGTGCATCTATTGGGAAAAGTAGACAATAACTTACCGTGTTATCAGCCGACTTCCAGTTGCGTGATTTAATCAAGTAGGAATAAGGGTGATGATTGGTGTAGCTTAATTTATGAAGCATTTCGAAATAAAACATCAAATCATAAAGCTTAGCTACGTCAAATGAGAATGAAAGCTATTTTGAAAAATGAGTTATATTAAGTTAATTTGTATAAATTGTTATTAATATAACATTTTCATCACTTTACGACCGTGCGTGACGAATTTGTCACATAAAAAATAAAGGACTTTGTTGAGATAAATCGAATGTGTGGAGCCTAGTGACGAATGTGACTATTGCGTTACATGTTAAAATAAATTCTGGAAATTTCAAAACTAATTAAAATTAGTATATATATTAACTATTTATTGGCTACTAACTAGACAAATTCGAAGTTTATAGAATATTAACTTTTGAAAATTCAATTCCGGTCGTTCGTCAAGGGTAAATTAAATATATTTTTGAAAAACTTAGCTATTTATTATAGGCACATAAATGATAATCTTAATTTTTTATTTCAGTTGAGCCGTTCTATGTAGCTATTGGACATATTCATATTATGAATAAGCATCACTGATCTTTTAACTAGAATTGTCATAACTTTGAGTTACAAAATGTAGTTAGCTACATAGATGATGAGTGTCAGAGAATTGTAGCAGTTAATGTCTTTTTTTAAATCAAAATATGATCAATTTGAGTATTTTCAGTTTATTCTAGCTGTAATAAGGTAGCTACAAAAATAAATTCACTTCTGTGATTTATTACTAACAAATGAGGATGGACATGCAGAAAAATTGTACAGAAGCAATCAGAAAGTTATATGATAATACAAATTCCAACATGCTGGAATTATTAACGCTTCATTAATAGAAAAATCAAGAATCATTTTTATGACACAAAGCTAGGCAAGACAGTACCACCAGAGTGAATCTTCAAACCACTTTGATATAAAATGAACATCCTCTTCACTGACTTTATAAGAACAGAAATAAAGTACGACAAATAAAAACATGAAAAGAAAGGTCATCAATAGCTACTAGCTATATAAGGCTAAAGAAAGATTTTCATTGTAACTGCATTTGACTGCTTTTTACTTTTCAAATATTTGTATCTCATAAATTATTATTGGTAGATACACCTGAATTTATGTATTTTTATTATAGCGAGACACTGTCTCATTATATTAAAATTAAAAAATTCAAGTATCTACTACTAATAATTTATGGATAAAAATATTTGAAAAGTAAAAAGCAGTCAAATGCAGTTACATAAAGTGGTTTCTTCATCTTATAGCTATAGTTTCAATGATCTTTCTTGATGTAATTTTATTTTTCTCATTTCTTTTTCTTTCCTATAGAATCAGATGAAATTGGAGATTGACTCCAGTTGTACAAAGATGATTTCCTCAGTTATTTTCAATATTTCAAAACTAAATGGTATTATGCGAGCCACTAAATCTAATGTGCTAAGTTTCTACCACAAATGGTCTTTGAAATAATAAAAAGCTTGAGGGAAGCGAGATTATTCATTCTGTTGACATTATGGTGATATGGTCGAAAAGCAGTGCAAAACATAGAAAAAAATCAGTAAGTGTTGATAAACACGTTGATTACGATACATATTCTAACATACATGCTTAATCTGCAACCAATTACTAAAAGTGTATCTTCAATTAGTATCGATGAATGCATTCGGAATTAAGTTTGTGTGCACTATGCAGTTCCATATTGGAAGATGATATAGATAAAAGTGCACCAAATTCACAATCTGGTTAAAAATACTAAGTGATTATATATGCAGCACATCTTGTCCAACATGTTAATAAATTATTAAAAGAGAAAACTTTAATAGTTCAACATGTTTGAACATGACTCAAATGTTTGATCTTGAATTAACATGTATTAAACAGTTAACATGTCTAGATAGTTTGTACAATCAAACTCACCCCAGCAGCTTCCATCTCATGTCTTCTCTGTTGCTGGAACTGTTCATACTCTTGTTGAGAGAAAATTTCTTGGTCATCTAAACCATCCCACCCTTGATCTCTGTTGAATTCGTCTTTTCGTGTTTGTTCTAAAAATTCTTCAAAACTGTGACCAGAAAGAAAAAGTTATCCAGCTATTTTCACCTCAAATTCCTAACCTCAAATTGTAAGATATAAGAGTTGAATACATTTGAGGAAAATATTACTTAGCATATTTAACAAATTGATTCGATACAAAAGGTACTTCAACTATTAAAGATCTACATTAATACATTATTATCTTTTACCTGATAAGATCATCCATATTAGTATCTGCTTCTTTGAAAATGTGCTCCCTCATTCTTTCCATTTCTTCATGTCGCTCTTCAAGATCATCTTCAGGAGCATTGGGATCATACATTTTATCCAATTCTTTCAAGAACAATGTCTTTACTTCATTTTCATCCCAGAATCCATTACCATCCAAATCATGGAATTGGAAGAAAGTTCTAGGATCAAAATCCTGACCATTCATATGGTCCTGTTCCTCCCAAACTTCTTCAAGCTGTTGTTTGGATCCAGGATGGTGAAGTTTAGGATGTTGTTTGTGCTTCTTAATTTGCTCTTCATGCTTTAGTTCCTCTTTCTGTTTCTCCTCAGGTGTCATATGTTCAAGTTTTTCTTTGTATTCAAATTCCTTTTCCATTTCATATTTTTTGAAATCTTCATGTCTCTGTTCATCAGCAATTTGTAGATCTTTAGTGGCTTCTTTAATAAGCTTTCTCAAATCCTCTATTTCAAATTTATCAGGATTTAAATGATCCAAATGATCAGGAATTTTCAATCTGTTTCTGTCAATTCCTAATTTCTTTTCCTGTTCCTTTGTAGCCAAGTGTCTCAATCTTTCTAATTCACTTCTCTTCAATTCATCTAATTTTGTCCTGACATTATGATCTACAAAGTGAAGCTCCTTGGCTATTTTACCTGATTTTATTTCATCCGCATCAGCAGCTTCTAACTTCTTCCTGAATGTTTGATCACTTTCCAGGGTTTGGACAACTTCCTTTAGGTATCGACCATATTCGATTGCAAATTCCTTAAAAGTAAAAAGATGCATTAAATAGTTGTCCACGAATAATTTCATGATGAACTTCACAATATGATGAACATTGAAGTAATTATGAGGTAGCTAAGTAAATTTATTGGCTTTGATATTATTTATTAATAGCTAACTACCTAGCTAATACACAAATAGAATTGAAAAAAAAGCTATAGCTAAGTGAAAAGAGTTTAAATGTAAATTTGCATATATAACAGATTGAAAAACCTCATTGCATTATCAATCCATTATATGATATATTTTCAATTTTTTTCGATTAACTGTTCAAATTAAATTAATCTGAATAAATCATAATGGTTTGGCAATTCAATTGCCAAGTACTTACTATATTTTCAGCTTCAGTTTTGTGATCATTTGCATTAATCTCATTATTTTGCTGTTGAGACAAGTCATGGTCTCTTCTTTTAACCGGACCTGCTATAATTAAAGCGAGGAATGATAGGAGCAGAGCTCCTCGAAAGATTAACATTTCAAAATAAATTGGCTAAATAATACCTGGAATGTTTAATTAGGATTAATAATTTGATATAGCTAGCTATTAATCACAATTAACAAAATAGATTTTAAGATTAAGAACTATTTTATTAATCAAATCAATATTCAATTAATTTTTAAAATTGGGCTTAGATTTGTCTCAGAGGGTCTGGGGAAAATGTTCCATATTCTGCAGTTTGGTGTTACCGTGTTGGTGGATTGGCCAAATTATTAGAAATATGGTGGATTATTTCAGTTTCTTGAATAAGTCTAAAGGCAGTGGGTTTGTGTGCATCAAATACAGACTGGACTGATCACTGTAGACTGCAGAGCCAGATTGCATTAGTTGTTGTCTAAGAGCCGCCATTTCACCAACAGGTTATTTGAAGAGCCGTGGGGATATCATATCTGAGCCGTGGGATAAAAATTGCGAGCCGTGGGATAAAAAATACGAGCCGTGGGATAAAAAATGCAAGTCGTGGGATAAAAAATGTGAGCTGTGGGATAAAAACTACAAGCAATGGGATATAAAGAGAGCCGTGGTGGAAGGTGCAATTACTACCAAGATTTAGTTACTTATTAACAGACCAGGAATATTTGATCAAGTGAAAATTCACATTTGATGAGCCACAAAGTTTTGAAACTCTATATAAATGTCTTTTAGAAGACCGCGAGTTTCGAAAAAAATTCACAAAGAATGCAATCTGGCTGCAGAGTAGGTATCAGATATTTTTGTTAAGAACAGGAAGGGAAATAGAAAATCTATTGGAGAACATTTCACCAACTTCTGCAGTCTAGATTCATAATCATAAAAGCAAGTGTCAACTGACAGTGCCAGAGGAAAAAAACGAGAAAAGGAATAATAGCCAAACCCGAAGGCAAATTGAAATATCTCTCTTACAATGTACCTATAGGTAAGAAATTCCACCAGCTATTTATATTTTATAGTACCTAGTTACTAGATGCATCAATAAAATAAGGAGTACCTAGGAAATATGATATCAATTCACGCATAGCCTAGCTAGCCTTTATAAGTAAGGCCTAGCCTCCTAGGCCTACACTCTACTCATTTATCAACTAATAATGTAAGAATACGTTAGATATCTTAGTCCTACTTGCTTAACAGTTAACATAAGGTACCTACCTACCTAGCTACTAATTCATTATCTATTAAATCATTCAGTAGCAGTTGAAAGAGATATTAATATATAAAATTAGGTAAGTGGTACGTAGGTACACGTCACTGATATCAGAATTTACCTTAGAACATGAGTGATGAAACCAATACAGTTACGTACAGGAAATTAGTGCAATAAATATTCACCGAAATACTTTTCGTTCGAATGTGTTGATCTGACTTTAGCTTCCTGAGAGTGAAACTTTTTTTTCCTCAATACATTAAAAAAATGACTTATATCAATAATTTAGTATACTATATTTCTTCACCTACTATTATGTCAATTTGCAGGTTTTCTAATTAATGCAGTTTTAATTTAGATTCCCAGTACTATTTTGGAAACTCAGGGATTTATTGATAGTAATATGTTAGTTAATAACGATAATTTTCTTGCAAATTATTTAGTTTCCAGAGACGTATCGTCAAAATACTTGTATGTTTATATTAGGTATTAATGGAAATTCAATTTGAATGAGTAAATGAAATTTTCTTCTCCAAGTGCTCTTCTGTAAGTTAGTAATTTGCTATTATATGAAAAATCATCGTATTCGGACATCGATGAAAAGTATTAGCATGTTAAAGAATGACATCATGAAATTGTAGCGTGACGTCATTTCTAAGTTTACCTAGTACCGATGCGCTAGGTAGTTTTAGCGATTGGGGTGGTACTCAACTAGGAGTTGCCTTTTCTTCTTCACGTTGTTTTGTCTGTTTATGCAGACAAGGGGTCTTGGTGTTACCTTTTCAACACTAGTTAGCTACATCCGGCTGTTATTATTATTTCCCATTTTAAAAAAGAAAATTCCTAACTAGGCGGCGCCTACCTAGATGGATCTCAATTCTGGGATTCCCTTGTCCTATTTCTCATAGGTATGTTATGGGTTTACAAATTAAATGTAGCCTAGGTAGCTACTAGGTAATTTTGGAGAATAGTTGTGTGCTTTGTGAGCATTTTTTTCAAAATGACAGTGATTGTAACCTTGGTTAACCTATGCAGATGGCTATGCACCTATTTTAATTTTACTTAGGCTATTTAAACTTTCTCTCATAATTTTCTGAATTAAAATTTCCGCAGAATATTTCAGCACTTCTTGAGAATACCTCTTAATACCTAATACTTCCTTATCAATTTGGTAGTTTTTGGGAAAATATAAAATGCAAGCTCCAGCAAGACCTCCCAGAACTGTTGACAATCCAGGTGCTGTGAAAGATGCCAAGGAGTTTGAGAGATGCTACAGAGAGGCCTATCACAATGTTGATAAGGCCATCACTCTTGTTACTGAGAACAAACATGAACAGGTAAGCTCCTAGCCTCCTGCCTCCTCAGTCCTGATTCCCTATTGAAGGCTATCAGTCTGAAGAATACCTAACTAATAGAATAAATAAACTAAGAATATCATATATAGCTATCAGAATGTATCAGTAAATAGTAGTGTATTTGAAGATATAGCTAGGTATTTGTATGGTCAATTTGATTGTAGCTACCTATATGTTACATGTATAAAAAAATAAAGATTTATTTTATTTCACACAGCTGGCCTAGTTGAAGAACTTTTTATATCATTATTCATTGAGAAATTAATATTTAAAATTATAATTTTTTTTTATATCTAGCTAGGCCAGAGCCGCCAGACTGTATTTCATTGTAAATTCCACTAACTTGCCAGTCAGCCCAGTCTGAAAAGAAGGTCTCCTCAGACCCATGATTTTTTTTACAGAAATTGGAATTTGGGTGCAGCAAATAACATGGTAACATAGGAATTAAATAGGATTTGGGCACAGGATTAATCCACAAATCCTGCTGTACTTTTCAGAGTTGCCGACTTGTGGGTGAAATTTTCCTCCCTTGAAAATAATATTCTATCTAAGTCGGTGGATTCTTAGCTAATTATTCCTATGTTACCATTAATTTTCGGTGGCTAAATGGGGAAAATGTTGGTGGATCAGCCAAATATGTTGGTGGATTTTTTCAGCTTTTTGAGCAAGTCTGTGGGTTTTGGTGTACCAAATAAATATTGCAAAATACAAACTGGTAGGTATATGGAATAGCTATTTATCTCTAACTATTTAAATTTAATAATTAATTTATCATTTACTAAGTAGAGTTGAAGTTGAAAAGCTATCTAGATCTATGCTATCTATCTTTAAAAAATTGAAATATCAACTAGGTAGCTACATTACATTAGTAATTATTTTATCATTTATAATACATAACATTTATCTCTTCTATTCAATGACAGGCAAAGCCACTGTTTGAAATTGGCCTCACTTTTCTGGACAGAGCTCTAGAGACTAACATTTTGTCACTCTCGCCAGACGAGGATGTCGTCAAACATTATACTCAAATGCAAGAAAAGATGAGAATGACAAGGTGAGGCTTAGTGAAAATCCACTCTGGAAAAATTCCTCAGGCCAATAGGTGAAATATATTGACTAAAAGTCTAAATGTTGTGGATTTTAATATTTATAGGTACCTAATAATTAATTACTTCTTTTCAAAGTCCACATAAGTGACATAACTCCAACAGAATAATTAATTCACCTAAAAGTTTTAGTTTCCTAAGTTGATGGGAATCTTTCTATATATTCAGTTTATTGACTATATTATTCTATAGGCATAATACAAACTTGAAGATGTAACCAAAATAATTTGAAGATATCTATGACATGAAATTTAAAGTAGCTAACTAAATAGCGATTGTAAGTAGCTAGCTACATAGTAGATACGTATTAATTCACTCACCAAATATGAATATCATAACTTGAGTGTCTCTTCTGCGAAATAAAAGTTTGTTCTAAAGTACAAACATTCACCCAATTAACACTATAGCTATAGGCTAACTAGCTATCATTTGTTTTTCTTTCAGAAAAGAAGTTCTGTACCACTTTACCAACAGTCAGCTGTCAACAGGAGCTGTAGGATCAGCTGGTTATCCACTCACTGCTGGTTACTCGTCTGGTTAGTAAATAGTCTTTGATTCTAATCATTCTAGCTACATCTTTTGTTCAATATTTATAGAAAACAATGTAGCTACTACTGATCATTATGAAGCTTTGGACTGTCAATTTGAGATATAAATACTGATGCTCTTCAGTTATATAAAATCAAATTGGATGAGTAGGTATCTGGTATGTGCATTTACAATAAAAATATTTGTTACCTATTGGTTTTTAGCATAATGCTACATAATATTTAGTTAGCTATTCTGGATTTTAATAGGAAATGTAGTTATAAGGAAAGTGAGAAGAAATGGTAACTAGCTAGCTATTGGTGATTACTTATATTAATTTTAGCTATTGCTATAGTATTGCTTTATGTTTATTGGTATCTGCAGTTAAAACTTCTGAAAATACTCTTTGTTAGCTAATAGGTAGCTATTTTATTTATAGCTAATTTATTATTCATTAGCTAATTAATATATTTTGTCATTTCAAACACTATTAATACTTCTTTGATTAAAATATCACCTAGCAACAAATAAAATAATGTTAATTTTAACACATTGGCTTCACTTGCTCTAAACACAGCTATAGCCTAACTGACTTTTTCAAAATTTCCAGTTTATGTTATTGCTTCTGGGTCACATTTCCCTTGATAACGAGAGAAGTGGACTATCTCTGTGTGTAATTTTTTATTTTGTCTGTTCACATTGTCAGTTTGTCGCAATTTATTCAGGTTTAATATATAGACAGGGGTATGTAGCTATATAGCTATATATTTGTATGTCTATGTCTGTCAGTAATGTACTCAGTTGTACTGTACAAAGTACAAATGTGTATCAATACATAGTCATCCGTGTTAAAATCTAGTCCCAAGTTTATTTTATATATAAAATTACAAAATGTAATGAGATAGACACTTTAATTAGCTATATTGTTAAAAATAATTCGCTCATGTTAGATATTTTTCAACCAAAGTTTCACTTACATTAATCTAATCTTTCCCCACAGGTGAGTCTTCCAATCGCTACCCAAGTTTACCTGCCTCAGATTTGACCCCCTCTGTCCATCTTCCACCTCCCACTGCACCCCCAAGAGGAAACTCAGGAATTCAGGGAGGTGAGTACCTATTTCATTGGAAGGTTGATGTTAAGAACTACTTAGTTATTTTCATTCTTTCCACTCAAGTGCTTAGATGAATCCGAAATATTTTCAAATCAATTCAAAACTATTGTCTTTTATAAAATCAATCCTTCTCATTGTTTGATAAAGATATGCAAAAATTATATTTCTATGAGCTTAATTATCATGATTTTGATCCAACGATTTTTTGATTAGCTAGCTTTATTATTCATTTCAAGATTTACGGTGTTGCGTACAGGACATGTTAACCAGCATGTTTGTGAATTATTATTAATTCAACACAGGAGATTCTGACATAATGATTTCCCCTCTATTTCGATAATTGTATGGTTTATCATGATATTCTTTGTGGATATATAGGATGTATCTAATATTTTTTTCCCCCTCAAGCGTATTTGGATCTTCCCTCTGATGCAGTTGGTTCCATCACACCAACCCCAGTAATGTCCCCTCAGGAGGGAGAGCTCGTCTTCAGACTAGACAATGGGGTGCAAATTTTCTTCATCTACCCTGATGGCAGAGTCACCAGTCCGTCCTACCCTTCCTTCCTCGCAATTATCACTTTCAATGGTGAGAAGTACAGTCAAGATTTAGCTAAGTTACAAAGTAGCTATAGTTTATTTTATTAATTAATGTTTAATTGCCCAAAAGATCTATTTAAATCTACAAAAGGTCTTGTATTGAAAATAAATTATGTAAAATTTATTTGTGTAGCTACTAGCTATGTTTTTATATTGTTTTTTCAATGAATCATTATCCTATCATCTTATTACTACCTTCGCATAATGCGGTATTTTTGTATTACTTTTCTATATGGCTAGTTCAGTCACCCATTCACTTTTATCACCATGAATATAAGTAGCTATTGTAGGAATTTGTGAAAAAGTCCTTAAGCTGTTGAACATAGAAATTAAATCTGATGAGGTTATAACTTATGAAGGCCCAATGTGATAGTTATCCAAGTAGCTAATTGAATCATATTTGATCACCTTGCAAAAGTTAATTCTTAGTTTTTTCTTTAATGTGTAGCTAAAGCTTAATAGCTATTAGTTTTATATCCACAGAGTAGCTTTTATGCATCCATGAGCATTGTCACTGAAGCATTGTAGGTGAATTTGTTCATGGAACCACTTTCCTTTATGACTTCTCAAGAGTCCCTTTAAAATACTTTCCTTTTGCCCTGAGCGATGTAGCTTTAAATTTAAAGCAGACGTTAAAATCCCTAAATCTGCTATTAATTAATTATTCATTCATTCTCACAGCACCACTGGCGGAGCTCTCTACCTCTGAAGCTGGAGCTCCGAGAGGTTTCCTCCAGGTTGGTGAATGGAGTTACCCCCTCATGACTCAAACATCTCCAGTGCTCCACTCCTTCTATGGCGCCTACATGTTCCCTGACCCGAACAACAGTGTACAAGGTAAATAGTAACGGATTCTTTTATTTTATCTTATTTATGTTTCTTTTTGATGAGGTCTATTCATAATAGCTACTCATTAGAGGTTAAATTTAGTCGGCTTATAATTTATATTGTTGTGATGACATTTTCATAGTTCTGCCACTCTCCTGTAAAGTTTTTAACGGAACATTATTGTTCTTTAATTATGATATTAAGGGTAGCTAGCTATAGTTTAAACTATATCCTAAAACCACATCATGTAATTCCATAGTAAATCATTAGGGTAAAACTTATGGAATCCTCTTCCTGTGTAATCTGAACGTTTGCTTTAATTTCTTCATTTCAGGCAGTCACGTTGGCATCATCATTCCAGACAGTGTCTCTAAAGATGAGAGAGAACTGTTTGAGTCAGTTCTGACTCAAATGACTTGCTACAGAGAGCAGACTGCCCTGCCTCTAAAGGTGAGGCATTTGGCTTTACACGAGCAATCTTAGATCAGCCGTGATGAAAAGAAATGTCCACCGCCTTTCACAAAATTGTGTGTGCCAATTTAGCATAGAGCAACTGTGAAGGGTATTCACGACGGTATCGGACATGTTGGATCTCTTCGTGAAGGGCATTCATAATTACTCTACGAGGCTTATAGGCAAAATTGGCCAAATGGTTGTTGCTCGTGTAGAGAGACCTTCGGAGATGCTTAACATCTTTATTTTGTTGGTGTTTCTTACTTTTAAGTAGCTATGTGGTTATTGTGGTATTTGATTAGCTACATTTATTTGATTTACTGCTACTAAAATATTGATTAGTAGCTATATTGCAGTAGCTTAGAAATTTCTTTGTAGAAAATGGTCATTTCTTGGTGTTAACTCTCTCTGTCTGTCCTGTCGTTGGCCCACCAGGAGGGGGAGGCTCAGTATGATGCGGAGGAGGTGAAGACAGCAGCGGAGAAGATAGCCACAGGTGTGGTGACAGGTAGAGAGTGAAAAGAGTGATGTCTGTGAAATCATCTCCATTATCATCGTTGTGAAAAAAGTACATGGTGATGTAGTCATACGTGTGTTATGACTAATGTGTAGTCTCATTCTTGTGTAGTGACTAACATACTTGCATATGTTCCGCGCCATCTGCTGATTTGCACAATCTCGAGAATGTTCTGTGTGTTTTTAAACCTCTTTCACCCACTAATGCTACTAACCTTCATTTTATTTATTATCAAAATGATAACTAATGACCCTCTCTGCCAGTTCATTAACCAATTATGGAGTGCGCAGTACAACAAACTAGCAGATGCAACAAACTACATAGCAAACAGCCATTTATGTTGGAAAGTTTAAAAATAATCTTAATTTATATATATAAATAGAGCTATCAAGATTACTTCGGAAACTCGACAAAGATGACAAGAAATATGTTAGCTACGATTACTTTGAAACACTCAAGATAAATGGCAGTAATGTAGTTTGTTGCATCCGTTAGTTTGTTGTAGCTACTGCACACTTCATTATTGCTTAATGACCTGGCACACTTCCGGATACACATATACTAGTATTCAATTTCATAATAAATAGAATGAAGCTGTTAACGCAGGCTCAATATTAGGGTTCGAAGAGGTTTAAAACAGTCTAGAGATTGTGCAAATTGGCGAATGGCGCGAAAGATATGTGTAGTGTAGGGACTGACATTATAATATCCAATATTTATGAATGTGTGTTCTATTCAATAATCACAGTATCTACGCTTCTTGAAATTATTTGCATATATATCTTTATCAAGCCATTTAATACGCCTTGACTCAATACTTCAATTTCTCTATATAAGTAATAGCCAATTTAGAAGTAACTGTATTCAAAGACCTTTTAAAGTCTACTATAATAATTGTATCATCTGTATGTTGGTTGTATTAAGTTACTTACTACTTACTTCATCATTCATATTCATTTGTCACCAGCATGTATGAGTCTGTGTGTGTTTGCCTGTATATTATAGTAGCTATTGTTTAATAGTTTCAATAGCTTTGTTCTTCGTGTATTAGCTATTTCATGTGAAACTATTGGTTACTGTAGTTAGCTAGATAAACTAATTAGCTATTATCATATGTTTCCATTCTTTCCACTATTAATTGATAACTTGGGTAGTTAAGAGTAGATTTTGAGAAGTTAACTTTGAATATAAAATTATAAATATTAATTAGCTAAAGGCTTTGCTTTTTATATTAATTAAAATATATAAACTTTTTATGCTTTTTGTTGGTAATTTGATTCATTTTTGTACGTTCTACATTAGCTAGGGTAAATTCTGAGTTATTGTTCAGTGCCACTTATATACCGATCATATAAGAAAAACTATATGATAATTATTATTTAATATTGATGTTAATTGATATAGATACGTGATAGCTACTTGCAGATATCTTGAATACCAATTTAATTTAAAGTTTACATGTTATTAAAAAATTCTTTTCTCCCTCTGTAGAATATATTTTTTCTTATACAATTGGAATGTGGAACCGGTTTATAACTCAGAATTTACCCTAGCTAGCTTCTTTGTATGATTTATTTTATAACAAAGTTTATTAGCTAATACCTATTTTATATTGTTTTTTTTCTTTTTAGTTCATATACAAAATATTGCACTGTTTTTTTTGTTTTTTTTTTGTAGCTATTGTTATATTTTTACTATTTAATTTCTTAAATGCATTAGAGGTAAGGGTAACTCGCTCATTAATTTCAATAACTGTAGCTAACGGTGTATCTTAAAAATGTTCATTTTTCACTGGACAGGTTTTAAATTTTTTTTATCAGTTTAAATAAATCCTAACATCATACATTGAGTATAAATGAACATTTTTTAGGTTAAAAAAAGTTAGTAAACAATAAAAACACATTATTTCTGAACAAGTCATGACTAGAGTTGTGACGATATGCTTTTAAAATCTTGGATCCCGAAACTTTTATAGACTTGAGACATTTAAACAGTATTGAATTGTTTCAAACCAGCCGTATAAAGTGTTTGATACCATTTCACTTGGTCTTAAGATCTATGATTTAAAAATCATATTGTCACAACCCTAGTCATAACTTTGTGGTTGTTGAATTAAAACGTTATTGAAATTACGATAAATTCCTAGTTCACGTTCCTACCTAATTGATATAGGGACGTGAACTAGGACAGGGGTTGTTTGAGCTAACCGTGTCCCATCAGTCACCACGTCTCACTCCCTCTGTTCAGGCGCTGAGAAGCTCTCGAGTGGAATAGTTTGGGGGTCTGAGAAGATGAGTGACCTGATGGCTCACCTCTCAGACAAGTTACAGAAGTCATCACCAGCTGCAGGTACCAAGGGTAATTACCCCACTCATATAGACCCCAAGTGGCAAAGTACAGCCAAGGCAGCTAGATACGTCAGCGGTAAAGCAGTCAACGTCAGCTCTTACATCCGTGAGTACTGAACTGGAAAGCTATGCTGAAGAAACCTATACAGGGTGTCCCAAAAAATGGAAGCTACTCAACTTTAAGTTAGTTTATTTCAATGACTATGGAAGGTACATATTTCTTTCTAGATATCGTATTGTTTATTGAACACTTCTCCATCTACTTTTGAAATTTCATGAGGTTTTATTAATTTTTGTGAATGTTGTAATGATTTTATTAATAGCTAGGTGGTGAAAATGGCTTTGCTCAAATGTTAAGAAAATGGACAATGAAGTAAGTTCAAACACTAAAAATATCTATTAGACAACAATTCCAGTAATGAAAAGATTTATTCCAGGTTTAAAAGCATTCACATAAATATTCCTCTTATAAAATATTGACAATCTGAACAAATGTGATTTGCTAAGTACAAAAAGCTAGGTACAAATTTGAATTTTAACAATGGTCGCTCAGGTCGCAAAAGAACAGTAAGATCTGAAGACAATATCAATCTTATTCAGCAACTTCATTTAGAAAATCCAAATGTTTCTGTTAGGAGAAATGATGTATTTAATATCTTAATCTTCAATCAATTGAATTACCAAACTAGAATTACAATGGCACCCCTACTAAATGAAAGTCGGAGTGATGATTCTAATTTCCACAATGATAAAGTCTGTCAAAAAGAAATCAGGAGTGTTCTTCCGTTGAGCATACTGCTGTATGATATGATTAGCTAGTTTATTTCTCTGTTATTGTAAAATGCAGCTTCATCACCAATGACAATATCTTCCACAAAACGAACATGTCTTTGCAAGAACCAGTTTCAAGAAGGTTACGGTTTCAGACCCTACTGCCCTTTCGCATGCAACCTGAATGACCCTTGTTAAAATTTAAGTTTGTACCTTCCTTTTCCTATTTAGTTACATTTCTCCAGTTTGTTAATATACTATAAGAGAAATAATTAGTTGAAAGCTAATAATTCCTGAAAATAAATTAATATAATTGTTTATATTTTCAATGTTTGAACTTCCTTCATTGTCCGTTTTCTGACCATTTGCGCAAAGCCATTTTCACCACCCATTATTAAAATCGTTATAACAATCACAAAAATTAATTAAACTCAATTAAATTTTAATTGTGGATGTAGAATGATACAACAAACTAAGTGATAGCATTCAGAAAGATGCATGTAGCTACCTTCAATCGTTATAGAAATGTACTACTTTAAAGTTAGGTTCCCCTTTTTGGGGGTGACACCCTGTAGCTATATAGTTTGTTTACTTCTCTTATTTATTTTTCTTCCCCCCTCTCAGTTGGTCAGGTTGGCAAGGCTACCCTCTACATTGGCAAGAGTGTTGCCCCTCACATTCAGCACCATGGCACCAAAGCCATCTGCAGCCTCACAGGTCAGACCCCTCAGAGTGCTGGCACTCAGGTGGATGGGGTCATGGAGGTGGCTGCCGGGGCAGTCAGGGGCGCCTCCACGGTCTACATGGGGCTGGAAAAAGCTGCCGAGACACTCGCTGTCAGCCTTACGCAGAATACGGTCAAGGTGGGGTTTATTAAGGTTTAATTTAGTTCACTCTGACTCGTGTACAATTTACTGCCAAAATAATTTTTTGAACATTTAATGGTAATAGCTATAGTGTATTTTCCTTCATTTCTTGATAAGTATAATAATTAATATATAGCTACATTAAATTATAACCATTTTTAATGATTAAATTTATACCTATTATATTCCAAGCTAGTAGCTAATCCTCTTCGGTTTGCTGTATAATAACTGTTTTTTTTTTTGCCCATTTTCATTTACCTCTTCCCATCAGGTTGTGACTCACAAGTACGGTGCTGACGCAGGGCAGCTCACTGACAACACCCTGTACGCTGTGGGGCAGAGTGCCATGGCGGGGCACAATGTAGCTTCCCTTGGTGTCAAAGGGGTGGCTAAAAAGGCGGCCAAAGATACCGGTGAGCAATAAATACGCTAGGCCTTATCATAATTACCTTTGCAGATTGCAGATGGTTATATTTTAAGTCCCCCTCGAGCCATCCACCTTGCCGCGGTGAGGGGGCTTGCGTGGGCCAATGATGGTGGAGGCTGCACTAGCTGAGGGTTTCGACCCTCAGGTAGATTCAATCATGCTAGGTTGGCTCTGCCTGAGGCTCCAGACTAAGAGATGGTGTGGACGGACCCTTGGATAAATGACTGGAAATTGATACGGCTCAGCTATGAAGAGAATAGCTGGGGAAGGAGACCCCATTAATAAACCCCCCCTATCTATAGGGTACAAATAGAAACTATGATAAAGTCCACTAAAGGAATAAACCCTAACGGCGTTAACGGGACTCCTGCTGCGCATAACAGTGGGAGTGTCGCGCCCGGTCGGTCTCTCTCAGATCAGGAGGAGACTGTCCGTTATCAACGAGCTGATCCAGGGATTGGTGGAGACCAGGCCATCCCTGCTCAGAAAACGACTGGCACCGATCAAGATTTGGACTCTGATATGGACTACTCTATGAATATATCCAAAAACCCCAGTGGCCTAGCAGAGCCCCAATCTTCTAACCTATCTCGTGCATCAAAATCCGATACACGTGTTCAGAGAGTGAACAGACCGCAGAATATTAGAACTGCAAGACCGAAAGAAACCCATAATATGATGAACCTTGATACGTTTGGACCAAAGAAATTTACTAGATTCTACCCAATAAAATCAACTAGATTCTACCCAATAAAATCAACTAGATTCTACCCAATAAAATCAACTGGTGAATCTAATATAGCTAAGTTAAATATGTTTAAAGTTGATAAACCCTCTCGAGCCATCCACCTTGCCGTGGTGAGGGGGCTTGTGAGGGCCAATGATGGTAGAGGCTATGCTAGCTGGGTGTCTCGACCTTCAGGCAGATTCAATCATGCTAGATTGGCTCTACCTGAGGCTCCAGACTAAGAGATGGTGTGGACGGACCCCTGAATATGACTGGAAACTGATATGGCTCAGCTATGAAGAGAATAGCTGGGGAAGGTGACCCCATTAATAAACCCCCCCTTATTTATAGGGTACAAATGGAAACTATGATAAAGTCTACTAATGAAATAAAAGCTAACAGCGTTAACGGGACTCAGGATATCATTACAAACCCTAATAGTGGGAGCACCACTGCATGTCGTATTAAGGATGCATGCGAGAGTCTCAATATCAATATAGCTACCTTGCCTTTCTCCTTTGTGGAAACTCCTACGTGGCAGTTGGTGCCAGACATCAGGTGTGAGAGCTACATGTATCTGAAAAAGGACTCGTGTAGTGATCAAGTCATGAAAGCCTACTTCAATGAACATGTTGACCAGTTTCATAGAGATCAGGTACATATATTTACAGATGGTGCAAAGAACGAAGTTGGTGTGGGATGCTCTGCTGTGAGTATCGCTGGTAGTAAGGAAATGAATCTGATGACAGAAAGCACTATATTCATAGCGGAGCTCTGTGGAATCTTGAATGGCCTTCGAATTATTAATAGTACACACAGAGAATCCTTTGTGATATTTAGTGATTCACGTAGTGCCATACAAGTAGTCGATCACTATGATTCGACCCATCCTCTCATAAGCAAGATTGTAGTCTGGCTTATCAGACTCCATCACAAAGGGAAACACGTTAAATTTTGTTGGTGTCCAGCACATATTGGCATCCCCGGAAATGAACGAGCTGACCAGATTGCTACGGAGATTTCTAGATCTGACACTATGATAAATAATAAAAAACTCCTTACAGGGACTGGTATCCTGTGATACGGCGAAAAATTAGAGAGAAATGGAGAGAGGAGTGGCTACAGACTTAAATGAACAAGCTGAGGAAGCTAAAGGACTCTGTGGTTCGCTGGGAGTCTAGCCAGATTGACAACCGGAAACATTCCATTATCCTAACTAGACTGCGTATTGGCCACACCAAGGCAACTCACCAGTACCTTATGGAACAGGGACCAGTAACGTACTGTGAAGACTGCCTGGTCATTTCTCTGATGTGAAACTAAGTTATTACCCGGCAAGTGCAGAGCTTGATCCCGACGCCACACTCAGACTGATTCTTTATGAGAAAACAAGTGAACTGTATAACTCTGAAAAATTGATAGACTATTTGACGGAAATAAGGATGATTGATGAGATTATATAGTACCTGCAACTCCCTACTAGCAGATATCGACGCAAGATGGAACTTGCCAAAAGCGTCATGAGCACTATAATTCAATCAATCAATCAAAGTTGATAAAACAATTAAAAACCTCATCGGACAATGTGAAAGAATATCTGAGGATTATCACAATAAAACATGGACTGTACAAGTGAGGTCTGAAGAACAAGGAAAACTACTGGTAGAAATGAAAGAATTAATGTCTGAGCCAGTCACTGTGACTGCTCATGAATTCTACAATCAGTCGCAAGGAGTCCTGACGTGTGCTCTTTTAAAGGATTACTCGGACCAGGACATTACAGAGGGTTTATCTGAACACTGTGTTATCCAATGCCGACGAATCATCAGGAACCTTAAGTCAGCAAACCCTGATCCAACATCAACATTAATATTAACTTTCAACACGCCAACTCCACCGGACAGAATAACCATCCGAACAGGACTGAAGGAGAGGCACACTTCCCATAAATTGTATACACTGCAAAGAACCACACAGTGTTACATCAAAAACCTGCCCAAAATACCTATTTGAAAAAGAACTTTTGACTCTGAAAACTAAAGAACACCTGACCTTTGCCGAAGCTAGAGCCCAAATGAATATAACCTTTCTACAGATCCTCCAAAACCAGCTGATGTAAATAACAACAATTCGCAAACTCCAAACAACCATGTGAAACATTCCAAGGGGTCCCAAAAACGACCCCTTGAGAGGAGGGACTCCTCACCTACAGACCAAGCAGACTCACAAAACTCGACTACACCAAGAAAATCAGTAAAGCAGCCAAAACATGACGACAGCTTTAATCTCGTAATTCATGATCGGGAAGACCCAGAAGAGATGCAAGTATCCGAACCACCGGACAAAATACTTGTAAAGAAAAAAAGGAATTCCGCCCCGATATAAGAAACTATTAATAAAGAAAAAGAAAATGAATTACTAAATACTCTAGGAAAATCAAGAAGAGATAAAGATGAGATCAGCAGTGATAAGTAGTGCTATCTCTTTGGATAATTCTACTGATAATTTTGTACACTATGCCTCAATGCTCTTATAGAATACTACAGTGGAACTGCCAAGGATATTTTTCTAAATACGAAGACCTCTGTACTATTTTGGCAACACAAAATCCAGCTGTAGCTGTCTTGCAAGAAACATTGCTCAGCAACCGAACTTTTCGGCCACCTAGCGCCTATACTATATATAGTGATTTTAATGTACCAACTCCTGGTCACGGATTAGCTGCAATAATCCGTAACGATGTAGCTACCTCATATGAAAATTAATCTTCAAACTAACCTTCAAGCCGCATTTAGAATCAGACTATCTCGGCAATATACAATCTGCAATATCTACATACCCCCACAGGATATTCTCCAACAAAATGATCTCATGTCCCTCATCCATCTCCACTAATACTGTGCGGAGACTTTAATGCACGTCACCCCTTATGGGACAATCTCTGCACTATACAAAACCCTAGGTCCCGAACAATTGAGGCTTCCCTTATGGCCTCCTCTTAAGCATTCTGAATACAGGATGTGCTACACACTTCTATGTCCAGACTGGCTCACTCTCTGCTCTGGACCTCTCGCTGTGCTCTGGAGACATACTCCCAGAACTCAATTGGTATGTCTTGGATGATCTCTATGGCAGTGATCATTACCCTATAATTATTGAAGAGCTGGCGATTGAAAACCATGTAGCTAGATTCTATAAGATTCATGGAACACCATGCCAGTTGGGATTTATTTCACAGAGAGACCCATATTGAAGACTATGAACGATTACTCGAAGAAGATAGCATAGAAGCACTAGTAGAGATCTACAATACCCATATTATAAGAGCTGCAACTATTTCTATTCCAATGAGTAAGGGAAATATCCGGCCAAAAACTGTCCCCTGGTGGACTGATGAATGCTCTGCAGCCAACAATGACCGCAAATCGAAGCTCAGATAGTACCAAAGAAGTGGCCTAATTGTAGACAAAATTGCTTACTGTAGAGCAAGAGCAATCGCTAAAAGAATTAAATTCGAAGCCAAACAGAAATCATGGCGCAATT
The DNA here is from genome assembly GCA_947561585.1 of Caprella mutica. Classification (NCBI taxonomy): domain Eukaryota; kingdom Metazoa; phylum Arthropoda; class Malacostraca; order Amphipoda; family Caprellidae; genus Caprella; species Caprella mutica. The sequence continues at coordinate 96,701 of CANNZV010000505.1, read as the reverse complement.
TCATCAATAGTCTCAATGCCCTTACTCCCATGAAAAAGATATGGAAATGTGTACGTAAGATTAGAGGTTGCTATCAAAGCAATAAACCGCCATGTCTTAACAGTGGGAGTAATCCCATTACTGACCAGGAACAAGTTGCCGAATTAATGGCATCTCATTATGAACGAGTAAATAGCTATGAGGCGTACTCGCCTGAGTTCCAAAGAAGCCGGAGAACTGCAGAGGTACCCCTCCGGTTTGCTTCTCATGATGAACTCTCCTATAATAGCCCTTTGTCAATGCTTGAACTTAGACGGATGCTGTCGACATGTGGGAATTCAGCAGTAGGAGAGGACAAAATTAGCTACTCTATGATTAAAAGGTCTCACAGTACATGCCTCAAATTCTTACTTGCAATAATGAATAGAATATTTGATACTGGAACCTATCCGTCACAGTGGCGCTCAAGCATCGTGCTATCTTTTCCAAAACCTGGAAAGGACTCTACGCTTGAAGAAAACTACAGACCAATCTCATTGACGAGCTGTGTTGGTAAACTTATGGAAAAGATAATTAATAATAGACTAACTACGGTTCTGGAGTCAATGAATAAGATCAAGTTGCATCAATAAGGATTTAGAAAAATGCATAGTACAGTTGATGCTTTAAACAGATTCACAGCAGATATCAGTGATTCATTGAATTGCAAACAACATACCTTGTGCGTCTCCTTTGACAAAAAAAGCCTACGACACTACGTGGTGACATGGTATCCTTCTTGCTATGCATGGTGCTGGTCTGAGGGGAAAACTGCCGATGTACATCGAGAACTACCTGTCTGATCGCTATTTTAAAACAAAAATAGGAAAATCTCTCTCTGTACTCCATGTTCTTGAACAGGGTGTCCTCCAGGGTGGAGTGCTAAGCTGCACTTTGTTTTCCCTGGCAATAAATGGTATTTTGTATTGTGTACCCTCTAATGTGAAAGCCTCATTGTATGTCTATGACCTGCTGATTTACTGCAATGGTGGCTATGTCCCTGGACTTGAGAGGAGGCTTCAAGGTGCCATAAATAGGATCAGTAGATGGGCAAACACCCACGGCTTTTCGTTCTCTGCCGCTAAGACAAATTGCATCCATTTCCATAGAAGAAGAAAGTTTCGAACTCCTTTGAAATTGTTCCTGAATTATGCAATAATCCCCAACAGAGAGTTGTATGTTCGGGGGTCTCTGAGGAGGATTGTTTCTTATTTCTTGCCGGGCAGGCATTTCTTTATTTCCAATATTCATATTCAATATTTTCAGCAGTTAAGTTCTTTCTTTCACATGGTAGCGTGGTTATTAATTAGTGCCGAGCGGCCATTTATTTACGTGGGTTACGATTCTCCCTAGAAAGAATAATCAATTTGTTTAATTTACTGTTTACGTTACTTGTCAATAATAATCATCAATATATTCACTTCATTAAATAGCATCAAATCGAATATCGTACCAAAATAACAAGGTTAAATAAAACACAGTCATAGTTTAAATTAGGTGTACTCTTATTAAGTAATCGATCAGACAAAAGGTTCGAGAAATAGTAAATCCTACATATACATCGTACATTTAATTCAATTAATCAAATATCTACCTATGGAGGAGTTTAACTTACAACATGGGTCAATCATTGGAGGTTGAGAGTATACTTTTCACAAATAAACACTGACACAATCACTGAGGAAATACGGAGGGCGTTACTGAATTTCTAATGGAGTTGATGCGGCTGGAAACTCTTCGGAACCACTGTACTAGTGTATTGGGAACGGCTGAAGTCCTCCACTGGAACTTTGTTAATTGACGTGGACGACAACTCGTGCAAATCTCGGTACGATGATGGTGATTCTGGCTTCAGACTCCTACTGCTTATTGAATGTCTGCTCTGCAACATGAGAAATTGTTCTGACACGCCAGAAGTTGTTCTGCAACGTCAGAAGTTGTTGTGCAACAGACTTCGGTTCTTGGTTCTCTCATTTTGTCTCGTTTGGCTTCGACTCTGCCGTAAAGAATACAACCTCTGCTGCCGGAATCTATTGAATGGCAAGATTCAACCATTTGCTAAGGATCCTATCTCCACCACTATGACGAGCGGAGATCTTCATCGACTAAGCCCTGCGATGGTTACCTAAGGCTGGGGTGAGAGAAGACTTCACCCCGCCGAGGTCTTATCCAGACCGGTAAACCACTTAAGACTCTATCGTAAGCAGAGATTGACGACAGACAGAGTAGGACTCCTTCATAATCTCAATCCACCGCTTATATACTCCCCAGATTCATCTAAAACTCCACCCAAATCCAAACGTAAGATGCCGCTGATCTCACTTCTCCAATTCCGATTGGTTCTCAACCCTCCTGTAGGCTGTCCCTAATCCTACCCTCAACTAATAGAAACTGACCAATTCAAAAATAACTCCTCCTATATTTCCGACTAAACTAATTACTTTCTCACAGAAAAGAAACATCAAACTTGAAATCTGTTTGGATACATGAATCCTCAAGAGCTCGTTATTTCTATAAAGTAAACCACAGAAACTTCTAGTCTAGAGAAAACAGTAGGTGGTTAATTACCCCCACCAAATGCATTACATGTAACAGAGTTTGAAAGTCTTATTAACTCTCTCAAAAAAATAAATATTATTGTCAAACAACCATTCTAAGACCACAAACATTTGAGCTGAAGGGAAATATCCAATGACACTGTTTTATTTCAAAGTCACAAATAATTAACTTCAAATAACAAACCGGTCTCTTATTTTTTTAACTATAAGTATACAGAGTCAATAAAATACCTTGGTATGACAATTGACTATAAATTAACGTGGAAGAAGCATATTATCCTCCTGAAGCAGGAGTGCCAGAAAAGATTAGATCTGCTGAAGTGCATCTCCCACACAACATGAGGATCGGACGCTGTCACGATGCTGAGATTGTATCGAGCAATAATAAAATCTAAGCTAGATTATGGATCTGTCATCTACAGCTCAGCCTCTCAAGCTGTCCTGAAATTGCTTGATCCGGTGCACAACACAGCGACCAGGCTCTGCATCGGGGCTTACAGATCGTCCCCTGTGCTGAGTCTGTATGCATATAGTGGAGAACCCCCACTGGAACTACGTCGTGAGCAACTGACACTGCAATATTACGCAAGAACGATGCAACTACCCACTTCAGCAACATATAATATTGTACAGTCACTCACAGAGGGAACCCGACCTGTAATTAGTCCAATATCTAATCGAATCAGAAATATAACAGAACATCTAAACATTTATATCTCCACCCTCCCATTTTCATTTGGAACCGTTCCTGTGTGACAACTTTCAGCTGATTACACAAAGAAAAATACATGTAGCGATTACGTGATGAAGCAATTATTCTACTCGCATGCCAACGAATGTCATGGTGACCAATTTCCAATCTATACTGATGGTTCCAAGAGTGAAGATGGTGTTGGATGCTCTGCTGTTAGTCTTCGTGGTACATCTCGTGGTACACGGAAAATGAAGTTGATGGCAGAGAGCTCCATATTCACTGCTGAACTTGGAGTACAGTACGTCTACAAATTGTCCATACTGTTAATAGAAGTTGCTTTGTTTTCTTCTGTGACTCTCTCAGTGTTCTCCAAGTTGTCGAACATTACAACACTGCACATCCTCTGATTCAAAAGATAGTAACTTGGCTAATTAAATTGGAAAGGAAGGGCAAGTCAGACAAATTCTGTTGGTGCCCAGCCCATGTTGGAGTTACCGGTAATGAGAGAGCGGATCAGATGGCACGTGCCGCTGCCGAAGAAGATGCACTGATCTGTAACGATTACGAAGAGATACCCTGCAGGGACTGGTACCCTATCATTAAGCGCAAAATCTCTGAAAAATGGAGCGAACGAAGGTGCGAAACCCAAGGAAATAAGTTGCGTAAATTGAAGAACAACGCAAACGTATGGCATTCGAGTAATACCGAAAACAGGAAATATGACATCATACTAGCTAGACTCAGGATTGGACATACGAAAATAACACATCAACACCTGATGGAAAATAGACAACAACAGTACTGTGAAGACTGCATCGTTCCTCTAACTGTCAAGCATCTACTGGCAGTATGTCCCTCACTTCAAGATGTTAGACTACAGTTATATCCACAGACACGAGGTGATGACACTGATAATATAATGAAAATTATGCTGGCTGAGCAACAAGATGGAAACTTTAACCGTGATCCCCTTATAGCCTACCTGCAACAAACTCAATTACTGAATGAGATAGTATAGCAGTAACAACTGAAGAACCATAAATTGAAGTACGACGCGAAATAGCAGTTTCTGAAGCGTCAAGATCATCAAGAAAACTACTACTATATTTTAAGTGGCTATTATATATTCATCATCTTGTCACACGCATAATTCGAAAAATGTTTAATCAAATTGCCTGAAATTTGGTGTACGATTGGTCAATATCCAGGAACTAGTTTATTAAATTTTGGGAGTGATCAGGTTAAAGGTCAAGGTATGCGCTCTATGAGTGCCTGCCATCTAGTTTCTTATAATAATAGCTAATTGATGATATGCTATCTTTGATCATCATTTAGATGTTTAAATGACTGTAAAATGGCATATTAAGTAGCTAGATTGTGAAATCTCTCGTATAACTATGGTATTAAATTATTAATTAAGTATAGCTACCATAATTTCTATTGGTGTTTAATATTAAAATGATATAATTCATCAAATCTTTTTCGCATTCACAGGCAAGGCTCTCGTTCTCAACCACAAAGATAACAAGAGAGTTGCTGGAGGAGCATCTGGTGGTGCGGTGGTGGAGGGGATGGAGGTGGGGGAGGATGCCCTCATGGAGGTGGTGGAGCAGGGGGTGGAGGCAAAGGAGGGGGCGGTTCCAAAGAAGAAGAAGGGGTTATAAAAAGAGTTGACAAACTCACTGTGCTGTTGATAATTACACCAGACTGTGAGATGTAAACATGTATGGTTACAACATGTTTAAACTATTTAGAACATGTTTAAACTATTTAGAACATGTTTAAACTATTTAGAACATGTTTAAACTATTTAGAACATGTTTAAACTATTTAGAACATGTTTAAACTATTTAGAACATGTTTAAACTATTTAGAACATGTTTAAACTATTTAGAACATGTTTAAACTATTTAGAACATGTTTAAACTATTTAGAACATGTTTAAACTATTTAGAACATGTTTAAACTATTTAGAACATGTTTAAACTATTTAGAACATGTTTAAACTATTTAGAACATGTTTAAACTATTTAGAACATGTTTAAACTATTTAGAACATGTTTAAACTATTTAGAACATGTTTAAACTATTTAGAACATGTTTAAACTATTTAGAACATGTTTAAACTATTTAGAACATGTTTAAACTATTTAGAACATGTTTAAACTATTTAGAACATGTTTAATCTTGCTGAAACATGTTTCAAGTTGATGAATTTTTCCAAATTATATGTTTAGGCCAGTGAATGTAAATGATTTTCATGATAAATGAATGTATGTGTGCTATGTCTACTTTGTATAATGGAAAAGTGATTATAAAATATATAGAAAAATATAATGGATACGTGAATACAAAATATAATGGTTAAATCACATGAATATGAAGTATAATGTATAAATGCATATAAAGTATAATGGACATATGAATATCAATTAGCTATAATGGATAAAGTAACACAAATTTATTCTTAAGAAATCATTGTGGTAACTACATAAATTGTTATTGTTTTTAAGAAGCAGTTAATATAAATCTAATACTCTCATTGTGCAAAATTTAACCGAAATGTAAAGAATTCTCAGTAGCTCTATTTATTTCGATCGTTAGTGTAAGTTCCGAGTTATCGGACTGTTCCACATTTTCGATCATATGAATAAACTATATTTATTTAACCATTATTTTAATGGTCTTTAGAATAGGAATTGGAAACTAGGTAGCTAGCATAGAGTTATGATAAACTACTCTAGAGAGGTATTGTTTCAGTCATTGCGGGACGCTGAAAATCTTATTTTGTTTCAAGTTACTCCATTGAAATTGCCAGTTAAATGACCCTAAAATAGAGAATTAACCGTCCTGCAAGAAGCGATATAATTTTGGCCACTGGCTCACCACTTGGTAGCTAGTTAGTTTTTTAACATAGGAAACTTGGTAATTAGTTAAATGTAGATAATTACATGATTAACGTAACTAAATTAGAATGATTGAAAGTATTGGTATATATAATGTGGTCATACGAAGTTATGAATCTTGTAGTTTTATTAATAATATATCAGAGACTGAATGGTGAAACTAGCTCACTCTTCTATTGCCCCACCATAACTCGTATCTTCTATGGCCCCACCATAACTCGTATCTTCTATGGCCCCACCATAACTCGTCTCTTCTATGGCCCATCATAATTACTTTGGGTAGTGATATAGAAACATTTATTGGGAAGCTATAGCTAATTAACTTATAGAAAATTAGCTTATAGCTACTAATTTTTAGATAGTTTTAAGTCGCGAAATAATGTTAAGCTCACAATATAGTTGTTAAGTTTCGTATATTTGTAATTACTTTACTTTCAACCATGTTATTCATTTCTTAACGCTAGCAACTTGCAGTTTTAGAGGACAGCGCTAGGGTCTTAAACTACAAGGTCTTAGATTTTGTGTTAGGTAGGTTCTTAGTCCTCATTTACTATCGCCTCTTCATTTTCCTCTTCCATCTGTGACTACAGCTACCGGTGCTTGTGTCTCTTTTCTTCACATTCCTTGGTAAGTGACTGCATTCACGAAGTAACTATTCTGCATCCATGAGCATTGACAATGACTGGTGGTAAGTGCCTTTGTTCATGGAGCCACTTTCCTTTCTGACTGCTTCTTCCAGTCCCTTGTATTCAATTTCCTTCTGACGTCAGCGATATGGCCTTCGGTTCCGCAGCAGACGTTAAACTTCCTATCAAATGTATACTTTTTAAAGCAGTAAATAGAGATTGATCAACGCTATTTGACCAAGAAAGGGCCCATCTGCCCAGTTTTGCCTTAGTTGTTGGTGCCTTAGTATTGCTTCATTTTATTGCGTGTAATCAAAGAGAACCTGCCTCCCTAATGTAGTAAATATTGAATGCTTTTTACTACCATGTAACCATCTTCACTCGACTTCTCTTCATTACACCGATTTTTGATATAGTATTTAACAATTCTTCTGTCATATATATTCGTATGATATAAAATGTAGTTGTATGTCGCTAAATATATACAGAAAATAATCTAGCACTACGAATTATTTTCTGTTCATCATCAGTATTGGTCCATGCTTTACACAAATAAAATTTACTTTTTACAAACTAATTTTACTTAAATTAAAAATTTATTATGTAGCTACTTTTTAATTTACTAAATATTATAAATGTACATTTATTTTCCTATACCAAGTATCTCTCCTATTTTCTCTCATTAATTTTCATGTTACAAACCTGAATCTCAAACTGCTATCAAAGTTATATATTTGCTTATGTATTAGTGCATTTTTTTCAAATATATATTATATTAAAATTTGTTTTTTTATTACACTTTAATTTATTTTAAGAATGAATTTTGATATTTTATTGAGATATAATATAATTTTTGTTATAAATAAATATGCCTATTAATATTATATAGTAAAAACTGTACTCTATAGAATAAAGGATACATTTTAATTATCTCATACAAATTATTTATATATTAAATAACCCCTGTTATATTGCTAATCAATACTTATGGCCTCTATTTCAACAAAGGCATTCAATTTCGCTGATTATGATAGTGCGAATAAAATGCTGATAGAAGTTCATCAATCCTGTGATTTTGGAGCGTTGCTACTAAGCCGTCGCTACTGCGTGTAATCGTAGAGCACGCTTTGTGCGATAAAACACTGCATATCGCCGCCTGATTTTGATAGATTGCTCTCACTAATTTGCTTTCTATTCGACTAGATTCAACTGAAATATAAAACTTAAATCTAATGTTTAAATTCAATTGATGATGGCTTATAAATGTAGGTATGTTCTACATATAAACGGTGGTCGGTATATTTTAGAGGTATAAACTCATATTTAGAGAAATCTCTCCTTTCATTATTTTAAATATTTTATAGTTCAGAATAACAAACCGATTTCGATTTATAATTAAGACTTAATTGGTCTTTTATCGATTGGAACCACGTAAAGATAATTAATCTTTCAGAACTTGAGTCCTACCTGATAGATAATTCGAAGTTTATATAATTATATTCTTGGATAATTGACCTATGCAAAAATTACCTGCTTTAGTAGGATTAAAAAAAATGTCATATACCATCAGTAGGGTTGTGACAATGTGCTCTTGAAATCATAGATCTCGAAAGTATTATAGACGGAGAGAATTGAGCACAATTTAATGGTTCTAAACCAGCGATATATAGTATTCGATACCATTTCGTTTCGTCCATGATATTTTGGGGATATATGATTTTAAGAGCATATTGTCACAACCCTAACCATCAGCATCTTCGTTTTTTATTAATTCTTGTGGTCGGGAAATCGTAAAAGACAAGAATTTACGAACACAGCTACTCTTCTTCTGTTGAAATTAGTAGACTGTGCCCAAAAGATCAATTATGTCCAAAAAATCAAGTACATGTGTTTCAGTATTAGAAAAAACAGTAATTAAAATTTGTGTGTGTTCAAATAGTCAAAACAATATTTTGAACTGCATACACAGAACCTAGGTATTAGGTATCTATATCTAATAATTTAGGATTTCATTGTCTCAATCTGAGCACTTACAATTGGGCCCAGGACAATTGAGGTTCATGCTAATCCCCTGACCGCTGACCAACTTTTAGTATTCAAAGGTATGTATAATCCACTCACCGATAATCCACTGATAACCAAATAAATGCATTGAGTCATATTGAAAGATATAATCCACTGGTCACTGATCAAATAAATGTATTAAGTCATATTTTAAGATATAATCCATTGACTCCAGAAGAAGATCAAAAAGCCTTGACCATTGACCAGAGCTTTAATATCCTGACTACTGATTGGAATTGAACAGCCATGACTATTAACCAAGGGTATAATCAGGGTACAGGAACATATACGGTATAGTACCTAGTAGACGACACAAAAATAGGACGTCACCACAACAACACATTCCTTGTTTGTGACCGAGCGGCTCATAATTCCTCGTATTTGCATGTTAATTTCGAGAAGTTTGAAGTCATTTTATAGGGGTTTCGTGCAAAAGAAAAACGGAAATGGCGATTGAACCTTAAAGTTGATTATATAGATATAATTCAGGTGTGTTTTTATTGTTCATTTCTTTAACTTATCTATAAAAAATAGGGTCTTGAAAATAGGCTACCTAGGAGCCTAAACTAGTGCTAGTTAACTGCTAAATTGTAGTTCCTATGAATAACAAATAAGAAAAAAAATAGTGGAAATACAATTTAACCAATGTCTAGTTAGTAATTGATAAGAAAAAATTCAATTTAAAAGTGATTAAGTTTAAGGAAGTTTTTCTATGTTTCAAAGTGTGGTCAGAGTCGCCATTTTGAGTCACCCGGTGGTCACATCAAACTATAGATTCAATCAGCTGATTACCATACCCTATGTTACTGTATCCTGGGTATAATAGTGTGATAAAGGGTATAATAGTGTGATAAAGGGTATAATAGTGTGATAAAGGGTATAATAGTGTGATAAAGGGTATAATAGTGTGATAAAGGGTATAATAGTGTGATAAAGGGTATAATAGTGTGATAAAGGGTATAATAGTGTGATAAAGGGTATAATAGTGTGATAAAGGGTATAATATCTTGACCAAGGGTGAGATATCCTGACCAAGGATATAATTCCCTGACCACTGACCAAGGGTATAATATCTTGGCCAGTGATCAAACAAACAGCCAGGGCTGTTTGAGTTTGGCCAGTGGTCAAGGCATTATACCTACTTTTTGTCAATGGTTAGGGGTAGCAATTCAAAAAAAAAGACGTAATCCTCTTTTCAAACCGGGTGTCTGGAGTGTCTACAACCGTGTCATGGAAGATCTGCCTCGTACCACTACTGCAATTTAAGGCTGCCCCAGATCGATGCACAGCTCGACTCAATACCGTCAGTTTGTCACCCTACTATTTTTAAATATATACATAGTTCTGATAAAATTAGAGCATGCAAGATCAAGTTGAGAATAAATTTAGATGTATAAATATTGAAAATCAAAATTGCACTAAAAAAGTGAAATATATGTGCGAACTAATCAGGTCATATCAAAAATCGTCAAAATTTGATGGAGCTTTAAGTGAACGTTAAATATTATATACCTGTGCGTGTTACGCGCCATTTGCCGATTTGCACAATCTCGAGAATGCATTGCGCATTTTTAAACCCCTCTACTCCATATTGCCGAACGTGCGTTAATACCTACCTTCATTTTATATACTATGAAATCGGATACTAACATATGTGTATTGGGAGCATGTCGCTCCTCGAACCCCCGCCAGGTCATTAAGCAATCATGAAGTGAGCAGTACAACAAACTAGCGGATACAAAAAACTAGATAACGGCCATTTATGGTGAGATTATCAAAAAATCTTCATCTATAAGAATTATTTTGAAAAAAAAACAACAAAGATGGCGAGAAATAAATTACGATTACCTTGAAACACATAACATGAATAGCCAATATGTAGTTAGTTTGTTGTATCCGCTAGCTTGTTATACTGCACACTTCATGATTGCTTAATGGCAGTGGTGTTCGGGGAGCGGCACGCTCCCCTCCACACATATATTAGTATTTGATTTCATAATAAATAAAATGAAGGAATAACGCACGGAATTGGGGGGTAAAGGGGTTTTAAAAACGTGCAACGCATTCTCGAGATTGTGAAAATTGGCAAATGGTGCGGAACATTTGCGTTGCTTTTATATGCAAAAACAAAATATTAATGCTCCGGTATATGTATGCGAGTCCGTTTTTTTTATCAGAGTCTACTGTAATAATTTAACTGAAGACAAGTGCGACTGTTTTAAAAATCGAACACTTTTTTTTTTATTGTGTCTGCTGTCTCAATTTTGTTGGGGCCCAACTGTTCAGCGCCCAATTGACGGGGTATAATACCTATCACCTAGATATTAATATTTATCCGTTATTCCTGTTTTTTCTTGACCACATTCAGTTGGATTACAGGCACTAGCTACTTGATAAACTAATGACATAAGTTCAAAGGATAATTACTTATTCAATTTTCATTCAAAAAATTTAATTCAAAAAATTAAAGTCAATATCTTATTTTCTTTTATGTAAAAATAAGATAAGGTTACTTATTATTTCATTTGATGAGCACCTAGACCTAGTATTAAATTATAAAAAAGATGGAATATATATTATGAACAATGATTTTTAGAGATGTCAACATTCTATTATTTCTAGGCCCTTCAAACTTTGACACTTCAAAAGAACCTGTTGTAAAAATTACCCGATTGCTCTCCAAGAAAATACCATTCTCTCTCTGGAACTATGTGTATGCATAGAGAATAAATCTACTCTCCTAGAACCTTTAAAAAATTGGACACATCATGCAGAGTGGCCAATGAAGTCATGAAGATAACACGATAGCTCAGAGATAAAGAATAGGATTCAGTTGCCTTGGAGTAGGCGTGGTGAGAGGTAGTGTGTGAATGTGCTTCTGAGACTCGCTTGAGAGAGTCGCAATGAGGTTACATTAACCATCATCTTCAATATTTGACTTAAAGTGAACTGCATGGAATTATTACACAGAAACAATGGTTAACATTATTATAAAAGAAAACATTAGACTGAAGCGAAGAAAAAATATAATTTTTGTGGGTTTTCGAATAACGCGTGAAAGGAAATGACGCGTGTCGAATTCTCTCAGGTCGTGAATAGGGTAAGTTCCGAATTATCGAACGGTTCCACATTATAATTTAAGTTATAAAATACTTTTTCTTTTATGATCGAAAATGTGGAACCGTCCGATAACTCAGAACTTACCCTGAATTCTTTCAGTGTGAGTATGGTCAAATTTCTGCTAATCATTTTATCCTCATTTAATATAGCGCTATATTAATTTCTAGGGTAAATACTCAATTACCAATCACTCACTGTGGAGCTAACATGAACTATAATATGATAAATTCCTTATGATTTGCTAGCACGCACTTTCCGAAAACTGTGAGTGTTTGACCACGTTATCTTAGACCAATTTGTTATCGTAGAAAATATAGCAATTGGTATTTTCATGTTTAAATATTTGTAAAACCGTATAGAAAAAATATATTATATAGCTAGGAACGCAAGATTGAAATATTGTGGAATATTTTTATTGCCGATTCTTTATATATTTCAAACATTATTTTCTTATTTAATAATTTTAATGAAATACAGTTAAAATAAATTGATTCCCATACATTTATTTCTATATTAAGACAGGTGCAATTTGCTTTATTTTCATACATTAATAATAAAAATGTTATTGGTGAAAATATTCTTTTTCTTGCCTGAGTTTCAATATTTTAGAGAAAATATTCTGAAACAAAATTGAAAAGGATTATAAAAACTAACAAAATATGAATTATAATTGCAATCATTTTCAGCAAACTCAAACTCATTGTAAATAATTTTTGTATCATATCATTGTCTTTAAATATAAAATTACTTGTGTCATGATCTTAAAATTTAACTTTTTATTACATTTTTTTAATAATTTAAAACAATTAACTAACGACTTATAGTTATCGTAAAATTTCAACAGTAATCGGCAAGTTGGTATAACAGGTCACAATTTCTAAAGGTCATATTGGCTCACCCTGTATATATATACACCCACTGTCCTAAAACTGTGAGTGTCCTATCATTTCCATAAGTTACCCTTTAATTTTCCCATTAATTATTAATTAGTTTAATAACAATTATAGTTACTAATTATATCAGTAATGAGTAGGATGCATAAGTTGTAATAACAGCAGTTTATTATTTTCATTACTCTAGCCAGACTATATACATTCTTGTGATCCGATTATATCCCACTTCATTATAACTTTTCCGCAACAGTTTTATTTGTTCTAGGGACATTATTAAAACGCATGCATTTCTTACGGAAAAATGACTAATGGCATAGAGTCATTATTAATTTTTGATGATTTCTATTGTTTCTATTATTTGTATGATATAAAAGGATTGAGACGCATGATTGTTTATGTTTATATATGATATTATTGAGGCAAATGAACGTATTCTTGGAATATGACAACTAATATATGTAAATCTGGAAAATTATCCGGAAACCTAAATTGATTTCAAAAGAATTTTCCACAAAATATTACACACTTTTTTCTGCGTCTTCTATCTTCAATTTTGAATCCTATTCTTCTAACACTTCTTGATACTATCGAATTGGGAGAAAAATATGGTGGGCCCATAGAAGATTAAGTGAGGATCCAATTTAATCTTCGGTAACTCTACTACCATAATTTTCCATATGGTAAACTATACAACCAAATTCATTGTCTTTAATTCTTGCTACCCAGAAAACCACAATCCGTGTCTTCAGACGTCTAATATTCGAGACGTGGGTTGGTAAGACGTTTTGCGACGTTTGATATAGGTACTCCGTCTTCAGGACAGAGGCTGGCAAGACGTCTGAAATTAACTTCTTCTTCGCCCACGTCAGATACAAGATGTTTAGTTTGTTATTTATGTTTTAACTTGCAATTTCTAGAATCGTTATAAAAAAAATCGCTATAAAAATTAACTATATTAATTATCATGAAATTATCAGTCTGACGATCTATATCGATCTTACCAAATTATCATCTTTTGGAAATGACGTAACTTTTCATAGAAAGTACTTCATCAATTTCCTATGATATTGACAACTCATTCCTCGGTATCATTTTCCTCCCCTCTCATTGAGGTAAAATATCCCCTCATATTTCATAATAAAAACACTGCTTCGTACCCCTGAGGGCACCGCTCTGATTGCGGTCACTGGCTTGAATATTTTATACAGAAATAAGAAATGAAAAACATTGTGAAAAGTTACCTTGTGTGTCATTAGCAAGACTAATAAAACAACCAGGAAGCTTTCTTTTGAACTATCCGAAACAATTATTATTATTAGTTTTGCATGTAATTCAATTGATAACTCGATTGATTGTTAATTGAATTGACAGCGAATAGTTTTAATTACGCTAAGTTACTTTTTATAGTTTAGAGCCTCGATTGTTTGTTGTTTTCATTAGATTCAATATCACAATTTCTGTTAATTGGTTTCAAAAAATATTCAGAAATTAGAAAAAATTAATGTCTGCAACATAGATTGTTTAGCAGAAGAGAAAGTCTACCATTGATTATTTAGCGGCAGATAATGTCTACCATTGATTGTTTAGCGGCAGATAATGTCTACCATTGATTGTTTAGCGGCAGATAATGTCTACCATTGATTGTTTAGCGGAAGAGAAAGTCTACCATTGATTATTTAGCGGCAGGTAATGTCTACCATTGATTGTTTAGCGGCAGATAATGTCTACCATTGATTATTTAGCGGCAGATAATGTCTACCATTGATTGTTTAGCGGCAGATAATGTCTACCATTGATTATTTAGCGGCAGATAATGTCTACCATTGATTGTTTAGCGGCAGATAATGTCTACCATTGATTGTTTAGCTGCAGATAATGTCTACCATTTATTGTTTATCGGCAGATAATGTCTACCATTTATTATTTAGCGGCAGATAATGTCTACCATTGATTGTTTAGCGGCAGATAATGTCTACCATTGATTGTTTATCGGCAGATAATGTCTACCATTTATTATTTAGCGGCAGATAATGTCTACCATTGATTATTAGCGGCAGATAATGTCTACCATTGATTGTATAGCGGCAGAAAAAGTCTGACATTGATTGTTTAGCGGCAGAGAAAGTCTACCATTGGTTATTTAGCGGCAGTAAGTTCAAATATCATTTTCTGAACTCAATTTCATCATTCATGAACTGTTGTAATTTGGATTATATATTGCACGCCCTACTAATTAATTATCAATAACTACTAATTAATAACCATCAAAATACATTAATTTTAAATATAATTCTGTTACCTATACATTGAATGTTTTATATTAGTTTTAAGCCAGCTCCATCATTTTTCATAATTGCCATTTAAAATTTTAAAACGCAGAATTGTATGAAGAAAATATTCATCCAAACATCTCATATGCTAAAAATCTTTTCCGAAGCAATCTCTGTAAATTTCAGTGCGTTACGACACAAGTTATTAGAAAATAAATAGGGATGTAGATTCCACAGGGAAATAGCGTATGTATGGTATAACAGAGTGGCCTTTAGTTGGAGAGTGGAATTGAGTCCGAAACCAATCAAATTGGGGACCTTTAGATCCACTCTCTACACTGAGGCAAATATCTCTCCAATAAATCGACACATCACTAGTTTTTGGCACCTTGCTCAAAATTATTTCGATAGCGTATATCTTTTCTGGATTTTTTCTTTCGGTAAAATATTTTCCTTTGAATTTGGAGGTGAGTTTTAACGTAGAACTATGAATGAAGTATTATTCGAAACACTGTTTGAATTGCTTGATAGTGTTCGAAACACTGTTTGAATTGCTTGGTAGTGTTCGAAACACTGTTTGAATTGCTTGGTAGTGTTCGAAACACTGTTTGAATTGCTTGGTAGTGTTCGAAACACTGTTTGAATTGCTTGGTAGTGTTCGAAACACTGTTTGAATTGTTTGGTAGTGTTCGAAACACTGTTTGAATTGCTTGGTAGTGTTCGAAACACTGTTTGAATTGCTTGGTAGTGTTCGAAACACTGTTTGAATTGCTTGGTAGTATTCGAAACACTGTTTGAATTGTTTGGTAGTGTTCGAAACACTGTTTTAATTGCTTGGTAGTGTTCGAAACACTGTTTGAATTGTTTAGTAGTGCTCAAAACACTGTTTTAATTGCTTGGTAGTGTTCGAAACACTGTTCGAATTGTTTGGTAGTGTTCGAAACACTGTTTGAATTGCTTGGTAGTGTTCGAAACACTGTTTGAATTGCTTGGTAGTGTTCGAAACACTGTTTGAATTGGTCAGTAGTGTTCGAAATACTGTTTGAATTGCTTGGTAGTGTTCGAAACACTGTTTGAATTGTTGGTAGTGTTCGAAACACTGTTTGAATTGCTTGGTAGTGTTCGAAACACTGCTTGAATTCCTTGGTAGTGTTCGAAACACTGTTTGAATTGCTTGGTAGTTTTTGAACAACTTGTTTGTGATTGTTTGTGGTACCACCAAAAAATTATGTAATTTTTTTTATTACTCTTTTCTAATAAATTTTAATATTTATAACAATAAATTCAATTATATTGTCTTTTTACCAATTAAATGTGATATTAAAGTCATTGACATTTCATTTCCTT
Organism: Caprella mutica; assembly: GCA_947561585.1. Taxonomy (NCBI): domain Eukaryota; kingdom Metazoa; phylum Arthropoda; class Malacostraca; order Amphipoda; family Caprellidae; genus Caprella; species Caprella mutica. The sequence continues at coordinate 80,205 of CANNZV010000505.1, read as the reverse complement.
TTTAAATGTCATCATTTATCATTTAGTTGGTATTAATAAATCCCTCCCCCCACCTTTTCTTCCACCATCCCCCACCCCAACCTTCCCCTCCCCCAATAATCATTGGTTTAACCCCCACTGCCAACCAATTAAAACTTTCCATTGAGACTAATTTGAAATCAGGAATATTTACAGATTTGCAAATCACTCTCGGATGCTTTAATTCACTGAAGTTAATATAATATCTTACAAACTATTGAAATACCTTTCTTTGATCGGACAGGCCCTAGAAGAAATTATGATGGGGCTACCCAAGATTAAGATGGGAATTCACTTAGGTCTTCTATGACCCCACCACATATTTACTTTTATATTTTCTGCAATTATTTCCGTTTTTTTTTAGTTTAATTATTTATTATTCATAATATCCATGGACTATTTTCAAACATAAGAAGCTTTGGGTTAATATGTTGTTCCATATCCATGGATAAAGTCGTAATGTTGCCTTACGTTGATTGGTACCCTCCAGAAATGCCACAAATGGTAGAAACAATCATTCGCCTAAAACTCTCCTACAAATGTGTAAATAGGCTGTGTAACTATTACAGTCATTATAGCTTGTCTGTAGCGCTACAGTGGGGGGGGGGGGTGATAGTTGGAGACCGGCGGCTAGGAACGCATCTGCTCATCCACACCAGGGAGTTGATTTGGGTGAAATAAAACAACACCCGCACTCTAGTCTCTAGTCTCCTATAAGAAATCAGTGCCGTATTGACTTTTGTACGAGGAAGAGGAGTCGCTTATCTAAGTGACACATCTTTCTAGAGCGAGATGAACTGATGGTACAGATGTTTCAGTCTCTCCTGAACACTTATGTTTGAGTTGATTGATGCTCCATATTTCTGTCAGTTTTTTCGTTGCAGAGAGACATTACAGATTTCATTTGAAAGCGAAAGAGGTGTTCTATTGAATTCTTTTTAGAATTTGAAAAAATTACATGTTTAAAAGATTTGGAAAATACATTAGAAATAGGATTTTCCAAAACAAGTTTTTTCAAGTGTATCTTCTAAAATGATATTTCAATTTCAGTTATCTCATTGTTCTTCTTCTTCATTTAAATAAATCCTGTCTTGTGTCTCTTAGTGAAAATGGGAAATAAAGCATTGAAGTTACCCCTTAAATATTCGTTTTCTATTAAAATACTCGTTTTCTATTGGCTGTAGCTAAATTTTTATCTTGTTCTACATGTATTCCATAATTTAGAGCTCCCAGACTGTTAAAGAAAAAAAGCTCCCCTAAAACGAATAATTTTAGCCCCCTCATAATCTTCGATCTGCCCACCATAGCTATCTATCTGGATATAGGCTAAGTTTCGAGTTATTGGCCGGTTCCACATTATCAATAATTTAAGAAAGAGATGAATAATAATTAAAATACTAGTTAAAAAAAATTATAAATTTTTTCTGTCATGATCGAAAATGTGGAACCATCCTATAACTCGGAACTTACCCTACAAATACTTTCACCGAACATAAATTTGAATAAATACTCCCTGAAATAGAGTTTGCGAATCAAACTAAAAATGCCTTGATGAATTGTTAGGGGTAGTCCCTCGCGTTCGCTAAATTTGAAGCAGAATGAGAACTCGCCTCGAGAATGATTAAAACTTTCCGACTTTTAGTGTTCGGTGAGATAATTCGAAAAAAAAACAAGCACTCGATCCGAACTTCTCATATATTCCTTGTTGATTCGATATCACAAGTTTTTAACATATGTTTACTCTGAGAAATTGAATCCCACTACCTATATACGAGGGAGTGAAATATTATTTAAAAGGAAATTAATATGTAAATTATCAAGGCCTTAGAAATACATAGCAATATCTATTAATGTCAACAAAGCTATACTGTTATAATTAGATCTTTTCATTAAATGTCCTTACAATTTATCTTCATTTTCTCTATGCTTCTTTAGAGAAAATACATATAATGACTTTAATCATTGTAACATAAAACTAATTTTAAACTATATTTTTTTCAAGATTTAAATAGAAATTCTTATTTATTAAATTGTTATTTCATTCAAACCCGAAATATAAATAAATTTTAAAATAGTTAAAAATAATATTTTAGTTTATGTATTTTTAATAATTATTTCAAATGTTCATCCTGTATTTAATTGACAACTTGTAATTATTGATCATTTACCCTATCATTCCGTATTACATTCTACACATACACATCTCATTAGTAGCTATATGTTTACTCATTAGAATATGTATCCGTGATACAGTATTCTAATTACGATGCCTCATTGATTGCGTCACGATAGGACACACTCACGTACAAACGTACTGACAAACGTTAATTGCTCTAATTGATAGAATCGACGTTTTATTGATTTATAATTGAGTTATTAGAGCAGAGGAATCATCACTGGTGAAAGTCAATCATGATTGTGATTCGTATTAGCTAATTAGCTATGGTTATGCATTATCGGACAGTTTCACATATTCGATCAAATTAGAAAAAAGTAAATATATGATTTGACATTTTAAATCGATACTTTAATTGGTATCCATGATACATGCATGTATCATGGGTACCAATTAAAGTAACGAGTTAAAATGTTAATAATTCTTTATATATTTTTTTCTTATATGATCGAGAAGGGTGGAACTGTCCAATAACTCGTAACTCACCCTAAATAGTGCAAGCTGGAGTAATGTACGTCACATTTGTACGATCACGTCATATTAGTTAGGTATCGTTTTGCTAATGAGTCATTAAATGATACAGTGGAGACGTGAAGCAGATGCATCTTAATTAAACTTCTGATTAATCAGTGTAGTCCATTGCTTCGTTAAATCATTAATTATAACTACTGATGGATCGTTTAATTTGAGTGCATGGCTCCTAACGCAAATACTAATTGACGGGTAATTGGTTAATGAAAACGTAAATATTGATTATCAAAAATTAATATTTGAATTTAACTACATTTATGTTCCATTAAATACAGGATGTTCCAAGAGTTCTTTAGGATCATTTCACGTTGAATTTCTCGAATACCATTAAAAAGTAAAAGTCTAGCAAGAAAAATTCTTATATAATTTACCTTTTAACCCTTTCACTCCGACTTTTGCACAGTCAAAATTTTGTTTGTTTTGCCATATTTCCCTGTTCATATGACACCTATAAACCACCTCAACCAATATCTCTAGTTATTGCAACTGTTATATGATTATCAGGCATGGGACAAAAGTGTCCCACAGTATTATAAAGAGCAAAAATTTGGGATAATTTGATGTATTATAATACTGTAGGGACAGATCTGTCCCTACTACTTGAAGTACGATTGGGACAATTTGATCCCAGGTTTCACTAAAACCAATAAAAACTATATAAATATTGAGTTCAGTAATTAGAAACAATGGATATATAAAAATGAGACATATACCTGTTGTTCAAACGATAACGTACAAGAAATCAACCATAAATATTCAAAAAAACTAACAATGGGCAGAGCTTGAGACACACCACCTCCCGTGATGCTGTTTACACACACACCGAACAAAGATTTAGCGGGAAAACTGGTAAATCATACAGCTGGCAACTCCCCCTTTCGATATAACCCTGATTTGTCCCATCCCAAGCCATTTTAGCGGTAGAAAATGCGTTTTAGTACTTGAAAATTATTATTAGGACAAAAATAACCCATTAGGAGCGAAAGTGTTAAATAGTACCAGTTCCATCTTACTACTAATGATAGTCCAGCAGATATGAGGACTAGAAATTTTACCAACACTACTAGAACAATATTCTAAAATATTCATAAAACTATTCTTATTTTATTATAAATTATCTTTTCTTTAATCAATTTTGATAGCTTCTTCCAGTCCTTTGTTTTTAATTTCGTTTTGACGTCATCGATATGGCCTTTGGTTCCAAAATAGACATTAATTTCTAACTAAATTTATATTACCAATTTTGTATCCCCTTCTAATTTGATTTGAATAACAACTGATAATATTTTAGTAAATGAAAGCGCTAGGGAAATTATCAATATTGTTAAATTTTGTTCGGAAACATCTTGTCCTAAACTATCCCACTATAAAGCTATCATTGCAAACAAGATCATTTCGTTTGTTGACTCCATTACCGAGATGGTTACACCGACGTCGTTCCCGGAATTAAGGACACCCTCCATCAATCTCCCTAATGAACTCAACGTCTTTAGTGTATCAGCATCGGGTCTTCGGATCCGCACGGACCAAATCCCGACCAACTTGGCTAGCTAATAAATAGCGGGCAGCAACAATCAGAGAGTTATAGGGTGGCAATCAATCTTCAGTAAAGTCCACGAGACGAGAAAAATAGAGGATTGGCAAGTAAAGCCTGCGTGAAGAACAAAACCATTTGTTCGATTTAACTTCAGTCTCCTTGCGAATTGGGAGGTTGACCTGCCATCAACCATTGTGGTTAAAGTCGGTCATATCATTGACCTATTACCAACCCTATAGTGGGTTAAGTCGTTCATATCATTGGTTGCCCGCATCATAAATGGCCGTTATGTAGTTTGTTGTATCCGCTAGTATGTTGTACTGCATACATCATGATTGTTTGATGACGTGGTGATAAGTTTTATTTATACCTCAGATCGAAAATTCCGAGACCGAATTCTCCTAGAACCCATATATCATTGACCACAGTGGGTTTACTTGTTCATATATTTGACCTATAATCAACGGTCAACCCAATATAGTGGGTTAAACAACCCTTTCAACCAGTAGTTGGTTAAATTTCAACCTGTTCCCAACCCTAATTTGCTAACTTAATACGAATTAGTATTAAACGTATGATTAAACTACTTTTTCAATCCTATATCGCCTTACCTATGATAAAAATATCTTACATAAGATACTATTATTTTTATTAACAACATATTAAACTATTTTATTCCTTCTAAATACACGCATCTATAGACGGTCAGTAAATACCTAGATAGATACAGCACCTCTCAACATAATGAAATCTCTCGACCCTTACAGATTTCTTCAAAGGTGAAGGCTCCTAACCAAATGTAATCGAAACAGACTACTAAAACCTACTCCATTCGAACGGTTTCTCAGTCTATTAATGCTGATCATCTTTAATAAATAAACTACTACACATATAGTGATTCTCTGCGCTATTTCATACAATGGGAATTGTGTTTGTCTATTGTTACAACAGTGATGCAACTAACAATGATAATATGGCAGCGTGAAGCCTATCTAATTTGATAATCAAATGGTTGATTAATATATAAGAATAGGTCATATCAAATCTCTAAATCAGTCGGATATTTATTATCGGTTTTCGATCGGTGGATATATCCGATACTAAAATAAATCTTAATTGATTTCACGAATATTAATTCGTAATTTATTGTATTGAAATATCGTTAGTGTTAATTAGAGATCTGCGTGTATGAAGCCTGAAATGGTTATACAGGGTGTTCCAAAAGTCCCTTTTCATTTACTGAATAACAAAACAGAAAGAAACGTTTTGACGATAAAACTGATTTCAATCAAAACAAAGATATTTTTAATGATAACTAGGTATTCTATTTACTTATCGAATGTATGAATGAATAGGTTTCAATTACTTCTTGGAAACCCTACATTTATTACGGAAATAGATTTCCGTTTGGGAATCCATTTTCCATCCCTCTTCAATTTCATTCTAAGCCTTCATTCTCCTCATCTCATTTATATCTGTTTTCTCCGTGCACGGCTCTTCGTGTCGAATATTCATTCAGTGTTCGAACTCTTGAATTCGGTCTCCGGTCAGCGCCACAGTTTACAGCAGTCATTTATTTTGTTTTGAATGCCCGAATGGCGGCAGAGGTAATTTGTAACAGCGAACGTGATTGAGAGCTGGCAAATAGACATACTTTTATTTGGTTATTGAGGGATATGAATGAACAGAAAATCTAATTTGGAACCATTCGAACTTCTCTTTTCAAAAGACTATTGTTATTTTGTTTATAGTGATGAAAGAGGTACAAATTTGAACAACAAAAGAGATGGAATTTAATAATATAAAAATAATAGTTCACCGTATTTATAATTTTCCACCCCCCCCCCCGGCAAGGTTGCCCATTGTGAAAATAAGGGGATCTCGCCATTGGTTCTCAAACTGTTGTAATTTGAATCATTCTTAGCATTTTAATCATTTCCAAAACGTTAATAATTATAAATTTATTCGATGGCGCTAGAGTTATGCTTTTCAACTCCGAAGTCTTAGGTGGACCAGTAGGCTTCATTTACTACCACCTCTTCATTTTCCTCTTTCATCCATGAGTATAGCTACCAGTGTTTGTGACCGTTTTCGTCACAGTATTTGGTACTTTAGCTTCTATGTATCCACGAGCTTATTTCTAATGATGGTAGATGACATGATGCAAAGTGCAGCTATCCCATCTGACAGCTTCTCCAAAGTCCCTTTTATTACGATATGGTTCAAAACAGACATTAAACCCCTACTGGATTGATCACATGTTTGTTTTTCACTTCTGTCCACTATAAATGGTGTAATTAATACATTTGATAGCTGCTTTCAGTCTTGTGGTATCCTTCACAACATGTGTTGCGGGGTGACAAAGAAGACTGATCTATCTGCCGCCCTTCCAGAGCCTTTTACAAACTATCTAAGGGCTAACGTCCAAAGCAGCTAAATCAGGATATCGGCATCAACTGATAAACAGAGGCTGTCTTAGCCAATCTGGTCATCAATCTCCTGTGTTTATCAAACAAACGAGGAAGCCATTTTTACCTACCTTGTGTTCTTCAAAATAGTCTGCAACGAAAGCAATCGCCATTATTAATATTGGTACAAAATATACATTAACGGCTATTACAAGTGTATGGATTAATTTACTATCTGTTATTTATTTTTATTATCGGGATTACTATTTAACACAGAGTAGCTTTAATTCAGACACGAGTAAAGAAGTTTTTGTTCGTATTATTGCTTTCTCTCTAATGAAGTAAATGATAGCCAATATAAAGAGACAGCGCCATCACACGGACAGTCACTGCATCAATATTGACTGTGTGGTCTTTGGATTATTTTGTACAATTACACATGATGATATCCTTTAAGAATAATTCCCAGTAATAATAGTTGTCTGGAGTGAATCATTGAATGAATTTAAATCTTAAGTTCTTTTTGTTTAATTTTATATCTATTACCGAATTATTTTATTTTTTCTTTGTTTTTTAGTATAAAAATGAAAAAATGTTACATTGAGGGACTTATACATATTCCTTTTAAATAGTTTATCACAATCAATATCGTGCAAACTCAATATATGATATCTTTACCCTTCATTTACAATACAGGTCTAAGGAAACATAAAGAATCCTCCAAATAAATAACATTTCAGTGCTCAATGAATTGGAGTTCATAACATCTAAATTGTCACTGCCACCTAAATCATATCGACCCCTCCCTCCCAAAAAAGATAGGAATCCAGTGTTGTAAATACCAACTTATTTCTCCCGATCTAATCTATCGCTCACAAATATTCGGAATGATCTCACGTTCTCGGAAAATAATACTCCCGTAAACTCATTCTCGATTACCGGACCCGTAGTTTTTCATGAATTTTACGATATTTAAATGTTCGTTCGTGGAATATAGCGCTGCCGCCGACGTCGCCGCTACAGCGGGGTATAACACGTTGAATTCAGAGCGACTGTTTTATTTGTAAAGGAGCGTGCGAATGTTGAATATGCCTATGATATGGTTTTGCAAAGAAAATGACGATTGTGATCGAAATTGCAGTGAAGAATATTTTCAGAATCAATGAAATTGGATAAGGAATGAATTGAATGACGTATGATATTGCTGTACGGTGGAAATCCTGTATATTGAAATCCTGTATAGTGAAATCCTGTATAATGAATTAGAGTTCTGAGTTAGGAAGTAGCCTCTATGGAGAACCAGTTTTTTCTAGTCTGCCATAAAATGGTGATTAATTTTCTAAAAACTGATGACCAATCAGGGCAGACTGAAGAAAATTTGTTAACTATAGAATATATAGATGTTATGAGTTTATATGCAAATTTATTCATTCAGAGTTAATTGTTTATTCCTTATTTCCATGATTTAGTAACTATTGTCTATCAATTATTTCAGGAAATGAAAGCAACGGGTTCACTTTTATTTGGCACAAATAAACAAATGTTTAGCAAATGTGGGTATTTTTTATCGAAAAGAGAGCAGAGCGCCATGTAAATCGGTGGTACCGCTGGAAGAAGGTCTAGAGCCGTACATGATAACTCTATGAGATGTACTGCCAGAGATATAAGTACCAAGACAAGGGCAGATGCTATTTTGGCCTAGTTGAAACAAAGTACAAACAGCACATTAAATAGCTAGACCTGTACATTGAATAACGAACTTTTGGATATAGGAAGAAAGATTTTAAGATGGTATAAATGTTTTTTTTTTTGCTTAAATGGAAAAGAAACAAGAAATAGGTAATTAACATCATTGGATAATCTTGTGAAATTATTATTTTAGAGGTTTGTGTAGGTATATAGTTTTATTCATAATTATTGTTCTTCTTGTTTTTTATTAGTAAATATATATTTCTTAATGATTTATTCATGCTGATGCACATGTGAATACCTTAAATAACATTTTATCTCTTTTTAGAAATTAGTTAATGAAGTAGATATTAAGTTATTTTAATTTGAGGTTTGCCGAAATATCGAACACTAAATCGGATACCTAAATATATATTTCATCATTGAACAATTTTTTAAATTTAAATATATAAAAAAATTATTAATAATAATATTGCGCTAACAATGTTTCAATTAATTAACTTTAATTAACTTAAACAGAACCAGCAATAAATATATTTAAATATATTATAAAAATGCTATCCAACTCTTCATTCTGTTCTATCTTTTGAAAGCGTGTACAAAAATCAACTAATTCCCTCAGTGTAAAATAAACCCAGAATATTATTCTAATTAAGGACTGTAAAAGCCATTTCATGCAGGCAATATTTCCAGGGACAAATTGCTTAGATTTCAGGGAGTGAAATTTTTAGCACTTGTCGTTACGAAAAAGAGCAAAAAAGGAAGAAAAAGAGCAATGGTTGGCTTTTATTGTCCCTGATGGTACACGAGCTGTTGGCTTTATTTTGTCACTGGCAGTACACGCGCGTTATTGCCATTATTTTGTCACTGTTGGTACACACGTTGTTACCTTTATTTTGTCACTGTTGGTACACACGTTGTTGCCTTTATTTTGTCACTGTTGGTACACACGTTAATGCCTTTATTTTGTCACTGTTGGTACACACGTTGTTGCCTTTATTTGGTCACTGTTGGTACACACGTTGTTGCCTTTATTTTATCACTGTTGGTACACACGTTAATGCCTTTATTTTGTCACTGTTGGTACACACGTTAATGCCTTTATTTTGTCACTGTTGGTACACACGTTGTTGCCTTTATTTTGTCACCGATGGTACACACGTTAATGCCTTTATTTTGTCACCGATGGTACACACGTTAATGCCTTTATTTTGTCACTGTTGGTACACACGTTGTTGCCTTTATTTTGTCACCGATGGTACATGTGATAGAATATCTCTCATTTGACCCTCACATGTTGGTCTTTTTAACGTTTTCATCTTGATAATTTTTCAGGAACTTATTACCGACACGTAACAACTACGTGCTTAAATGTACATATAACGATTTTATTAAATAAGATAAAGTGTAAATATGACTGAGACGTACCTATATAAATATGAAAATTGAAACTAAAAATAAATCGGAAAAAGTCAATAAAATACCGTAGACTTTTGAGGCTAGAACATCTGGCAGCTGGAAATAGATAATTTAGCTCCCCTACTAAATTGCGGATTCGAGTGAAATTATTAGGGTACTTAATTACCGAGCTCAAATAAAGGGGAGGGAGATGTGTAAAGTATCATTGAGACGGTGAATTACGTCCCAAATCCGGGGCGCAGACAATCAAAACAAGATTCGCTGTGTCTGTTTCTTCAGAGTGTCTCGTTAGGGAGAAACGGGGGAATTAGCAAGCAATTAGATGTGGAGGGGGGGGAGGGAGAAATGAGAAGAAAAAGAATTGGGAGTAAAATGAGAGGAGAAGAAACGAGAGAAGAAGAAGAGTATTGAGAGGAGAAGAAAAGTGAGAAGAATAGTATTAAGAGCAAAATGAGAAAAGAGTGGGATATTGAAAAATAAAATGAAGTTTAATTGAATGCGGTGAAATGGATAAAATTATCAAAGAAAGAACAAGTCATTCACAGTGACTTCTGTTTAAAACTCAAATCCTTATAATATGTCGTTACTTCCCTCCCTTTCCTTCCCTTCCTTACTTATAATATGTCGTTACTTCCCTTCATTCCTTTCCTTCTTTACTTATAATATGTCGTTACTTCCCTTCATTCCTTCCCTTCCTTACTTATAATATGTCGTTACTTCCCTTCATTCCTTCCCTTCCTTACTTATAATATGTCGTTACTTCCATTCTTTACTTATAATATGTCGTTACTTCCCTTCCTTCCTTCCCTTCCTTACTTATAATATGTCGTTACTTCCCTTCCTTACTTATAATATGTCATTACTTCCCTTCTTTACTTATAATATGTCGTTACTTCCCTTCCTTACTTATAATATGTCGTTACTTCCCTTCTTTACTTATAATGTGTCGTTACTTCCCTTCCTTACTTATAATATGTCGTTACTTCCCTTCCTTCCTTCCCTTCCTTACTTATAATATGTCGTTACTTCCCTTCCTTACTTATAATATGTCGTTATATATATACTTCCCTTCTTTACTTATAATGTGTCGTTACTTCCCTTCCTTACTTATAATATGTCGTTACTTCCCTTCTTTACTTATAATATGTCTTTACTTCCCTTCTTTACTTATAATATGTCGTTACTTCCATTCTTTACTTATAATATGTCGTTACTTCCCTTCTTTACTTATAATGTGTCGTTACTTCCCTTCTTTACTTATAATATGTCGTTATTTCCCTTACTTTCCTTATAATATGTCGTTACTTCCCTTCCTTACTTAAAATATGTCGTTACTTCCCTTCCTTTCCTTATAAGTTGTTCCTTCCCTTTCAATTGTGTTCAGTACCTGCCGTTAATCCCAATAGATTCGCCATAATACACCGTTAGTTGGCGCCACTTGTACAATGATATATATTAAGTAACTATATATAAACAGATTGGACTAATTGATATGAATTATACCCAAAAAGAAAGTAAGGGTGGAAGAACCGAATATTAAAAGATATCTATTACTCTCACTACCTATATCTATAGTTAGTTTTACTTTTTTATTATTTATATATATTGCCAATGTTGATTTATCTCCATTGTGTTTTCTTTGCTCATGTATATCTTCTAATTCCATGAATACATATATATAAATATATATAATATGTACTCCGGTGATCATTGCTCAGTGTAGCTATAGAGTGATTGATAGGTTGACTCGGGTTGTTGCTGTTGACACTTCAAAATCGATTATGTGCTGGATAAATAATGCTTTTATTTTGCATGGTATAATATTGTATGAACATTTCTAATGAACACTATATATATATTAAAGGATTTAGGGGCCAAGTTTTTAGATTATCTAGAAGTAATATTTTCAAACCGTATCAAATGACTTGGAAATAAATGAAGTGGATCAATCTTGTAAGGTTTAATTGTATTTCTTTATTTCAAGAATTACCACATGTTACCAGAGTATAGTATGACTCAAGCGGTAGAATCTTAAATGGATGTAGTAGATGGTGCAGGTGAGAGCAGACCATGCTAAGATGGTGCCGGTATTAACTACTAACTATAGCAACTAAAGATGACTGAACTATTAATTACTAGATACATATTTCCATGCCTTTATACACTTCTAACCATTTTAACCAGGACTCACGAATGAGCTAAGACGCCGTCCATAGTACAGTGCTATCTAATACTTCTGCGAACCCGGGTTTGCAGAAGAATTAGATAGTACTGTGTAGTAATAACAATTTTTATATTGTTTTTTCCTATATGACCAAAAATGTAATACTGACCGATATTTCGTAACTTACCCTAATTCCGAATTGTACAAAATCTTGAAGAATTGGGTGATCTTTCTTGGTAGGTCATTTCTTGATATTCTAACTCAGAATAAATCTAATCAGTTTATTCTACCTAATTGACTCAATCTGTCTGCTTAATATTAAATATTGATTGAAAACAGAAGACCAATGTTTAAGGTATCTGAAATCACTAACAAAAGCGTTCAAGATCACATTTCATGTCTTGCTAGATGATACAGAAGGCAATCACAATATGGGAACAACTAATCAACATGAGAACATTCCAATTGTCAACCTTGGTTTGGTCTGGTCACATTCAGTTATATGCCTGGTAAAATTAGGTAGTGTAATTTTAACGGGTTGATTCGTTAACGTTTGTTTTTTAATTTTAATCTAGAATTTCAATGTCAAAAATGAAATGTATAGAAAATTAAATTTAATGAATTTTTACGACATTTTTTTTACAAAATGTTATTCATTTTAATTCTGTTGTTTTAATATTTATTTTAGACCATCATTGGATCTAATTATTTAATTGAAAATAGGGCATTTTTTCTTTGATAAATACCCCCTGTATTTTTGAAGGGACTCGTGTCCAATTTTAGATTTAAGACACATTTTAAAAACTACTGCAGTAAATAATATTAAGATTGATATTATACTAGTAACTGCATTGTCTTTTTATGCAATTTTACTTATTAACAATATAAATATTCCTAATTTTTTGTAAACTTTTATGGAAACGAAGAAATAAGAAAAATATGATATATTTGAGAAACATTGCACTTGAATGCAATTTTTGACAGGTTAATGTTTGACCTGTGGTCAAGTAGGAATTGAGTCTCAGCAGTGCCTTACAGTCTATCCGATTACATCTGACCAAGTTTTGGTCAGAGCTTGGTTCAATTTGACCACACTGATGTAGCAGACTATAGAAACATCACTCTTTGAAATGGACCAAATCGTAAATCCATTGGATTAATATCGGGATTTAAACATGGCCAAATATTCTTGTCCCAAAATCCACTGAAATGGTAATTTCACCATTCTTGGATGACATTTGACGTAAGATATTTTCATTCTAAAGACTTGTACTTAGCCAAGGAAACTCTCTGTCTCGAAGCATTTTCATGTAAACCGGACTATTCACCTAAACACCTTCCTCGATGATGATCAGAGGGGACTTGAAGCCATCCTACCCTACCACAGACAATACCCTCACTACAGCTGTTTCCTGGAGAAAAGAAACAGTTCGACTGACATCTTCAAGTTCTGAGGTATGATAAATTCTACCATTTTGGGAATTTGAAATGGCTTCAACGGTGAAAATATTTCCGTCTACCCATGTGGATTTTTTTGACGACCAACAGTGGAAATTTCTTCAAGCATTTTTATTCCTATGTCGATTTTGCTTTGTATCTTTCAAAATCAACTGTCGACGTTGAGTGCTTTAAATCCGATGCACATCTTCTTTTACAATCTTCATCATCGTAGTTTGTTAGATAATGATTTCAGTTGCAATTCTTCTCATGCTTCGTCGTCCATTTCGTTGAATCCTCTTTTTGACAAGTTCAATTAGCGTTTTTGTGCGAACTGGACGCTGACGTTTTACAACACGCTGGCTGGCAGTTGTACCTGTCATCTTTCCATGGTATTATAAACAGTTTTGGGAGATGCAACCTTTTAGCAACATCTCTGTTTCTCATTCCAAGCTGGTATGAGCACTACAATTTAATATCTCTTACTCTTTGACGCCATTTTTGCAGTCTAGTCGAGGTATACAAATGAAATGGTAAACAGTGAATCAAAGACGCCCTGCAAAGCGTTCTGAAATTTAAAAATGTTTTCAATTAGGTTATCGGTAAATCTTAGAGGTCCACCCTGTATATAAACGGCTACTTTCCGAGTACTGTACGTGTTCAAGTACTGTGAAGTTAAAGAGATATTTATGGTGGGCCATAGAAGACTGTAAATCTTCCTCTTAATCTTCTACTCTCCCACCATAACTTTTTCCGGCAATGAATCTCTTCAAAGATGATCTCCATATCAGTTCCCCAAACTGCTGAAATGGTATTCGGATCACGTTCTTTTATATTATGCATATCGATTGAAGCTCTGAACTGGATTCAACTGGGGCAACGTATCAATTACCGGACGCTACTTATTTACCGAATGTAGGTTTTGAATCCCTCTTTGAATATTACGACGTTTAGAGAGATTGATTATATAATTAAAACGGATTCTGTAAAAAATGATAACAATTATATGATGATATAAATAATATAAAATAAAATGGTTTTTATTGTTCCAGAAATTAAATTATTGGTGATGAAAAAAGGATTACGTTACTTTAGTGCTTTAGGTCCGCCCCTGATTCCGATATTTTGACACTTTATAGAGAAAAAGTAGCCATTTATAGACGTTATATTCGTTGTGGAAACGCTTCGTTCTTGAGATATAGCGCAATTAATTTTCCGATAGGAATAACGTATGCCGTAAAGATTTTCCACTACAGAATGGCCCTGTATCTCGAAAAAGAACGTATTTCTACAACAAATGATATTCCAGAAAAAAGTCCTATGGCTCCTTTTACCTCGTAATTTGAGTCAAAATATCGAAACCTAAAGCACAAATTTACCATGATGAAATGATATCAAATTTATCATGATATATTTCATTTTGATGTTTAATTTTGACTGTTATTATTTTGTCCTTAATCATTTTATCAATAATTATTTTGTCGATAATTACTTATAAATCGAATAGATTTGTCAATCAGAAATTTTGACGACAATTTTATTTAAAACCCACACTTCAATAAAAACTAAATTCAGTGATATAAGCTAAATAAGTAAGGCTCACAATTCATTGAAACACAGTAATTACATGCTAGAATGTTCATATTGTTATTTGCAGAGTGTAAGTCTACGGACATTGTAAACACTGTTCCAAATAACTGTTTGACATCGTATGACTTAGTAAAGGGCTTCTCCATCTCTTTTTAATGCGACACAGCCAGTGTTTAGGAGTCTATGACTCCCAGATGAGTCACTTGACTCACAGATGACTCTATCCTTGAATAAATCTGCTCAATTGTGTCATATTCATAAGGTTTGATTGAAGATTATCTGTGTACTGGCTCGATTTGTTCAATTCAACTATCCACACTTCTGGTCCTGTTCTTCAGATTTAACTAAAGTTATTAATTGAACAATAACGATAATATTATTACAAAAAGTACATATATTTAGTGACAGTGTTTATATCAATAACAAATTTTCAAGTAATGCTTAAAAAAATATATTAACCATATAAGTACTCCAAAAAGATTTTTTAACTATTGATTCATAACTTACAATAATTTACATACATCCTTATGATATTCTAAAAGTACCTATTATTTTTTGTTTCTTATTCCGTTTCTTTTGCAACATTACAGTCATGATTCCTCGGTATACAGCTTTAGTAGGTTAATTCCAAGACAATAAACGAAACCGTTATTTAATGCTGCAATTTGCAGTTTGAGAATTATAGAGCACAGAATGAGAAAAATATAGACTTGTGTTCTTGCTATGTGCTGTGATTCAACTTATTTGCTTCGGTTATCATTATTGTGGAGTTATTTAGGCCTGTTATGACATCATCACTGCTGAGCCAATGGGAGGCGTACCATCAACAAATAATTTAATATATTTCAAACAATATATCTTATTTGCCTCTATCATTTATTTCAGTTTTAAAATTACTTTTATATACCAATAGAAATGTATGATATTTAGATGTTACTCAATCATTGATAAGGCAGTGAGTTCTCTAGAAGTCTTGAGCACCTTTTGCCATTGATTATCTCTAAATAAACTATTAAGAATATTGAAAATCATTATTATTACTTAAACTTATACATTTTATCTTTTAAATGGTACCAGTTTCATCTTACTACTAATGATAGTCCAGCAGATATGAGGACTAGACATGTCACCAATACTAATAGAACACAATGTATTTATATACATATGTGTATATATTAATTATATGTAATGCATATCTTTCGTTTTAGATGCAAGAATAATTCCGTTTTCTAGTATTTTTTCTTTTCAATGTTGTGAACATATACTAGTATTAGATTTACTAGTATATGTTTAGATTCGCAAAATTTCATCCATAGGGATACTGTAATTCTTGTGAGAAATTGTTTTTGAAATATAGCGGAAAATAAATTAGATATCCAATATTTTGAATTTTGAGTAAACAGTAATTTGTCCATAACGATCTGAACGTTTAAAAAAAATATACAATGAAAAAATGAACTAAGTAAGGAAACATAAAGTGTACTTTAATATTTAGTATGATGGTCTTCAGCATCAATTACGACATGACATCTTTTGCTACATGCGGCAATCAAATTTTGCAGCAGTAATTTACCTGCAGGCTTTACTTTACAAGGAAGAATTCGCTCACAGTGAATAAATAAATATATATCAATTAGTTTTACTTGAACTCTAATTTCTATTCATTTAAAAATACTATATTTACATAAATTCAAAGTTAGGTACACTCTTTTGTGGGTCACCCTGTACATATACTGTACTATACATTTCAATACATGTTGGTATACTAAAATTTACGAATTCTTACTATAAACATATGAAATGTCCGTGGCAACTATATTTGAGTGATGAGTTACTTGTATTTTATTTTGAAATGATAAAAACTAATAATAAGATAAAATATTGTACACAAACTTGGGCTCAATTAATTATATTTATTCTTAATTTCTTTTTATAAATTATTTATGTTTTTTGGCAGTAAATTAGCTGAGCGTCACACTAGCATGGGGTTCGTCTTATTCGAAAATGTGATTTATAATTCAATAAAATTGTTATTTTTACCTGAATTTACAAGGATAATAAAACGCCTAGTAAACTTTTTATATATTAAACAATTAAGAAAAGCCTTCCTAAAGTACTTAAATATCAACTACTAAAATTATAATCAATAACCTAAATACTTTTACAATAAAAGTAGATAGGAGAGACTTAACACTTAGGAAATCTTCATCTCAAAACCGGAGTCTATTTAATAAACACTTTCTTAAATATCTTCTATCTTCTAAGCCAGGGTCCAATATCAGCTGAACCTCTCACTGAACTAACTCTTCTATTCTTCTACGACCTTCTTTTTCCCTCTAAGTTCCAAATTCAGCCCACTAGGTGTAGTTCTAACCCCACTTTGTCAGCTTCAATGAGAGTAATTATATTATCCTCGGTAGTCGTAGTATCCGTATCCCACCAATAATCTATCCGTTTCAACATTTTCTAACTTAATTTTCCTATATTTAAACAAAATCCTTGTTCTTGATTTTTCTCATTAATCGCCAAACCACATGAAACTAAAACCTATTTCATAGTTCGAAACCGTAAAACCAAGAGCTATCTAAACTGCTATTAAATTCTGCTGACTCAGTATTCCTCCACCCTGAGAACTCGCCTACCTAAATAAAGTTCAGCTGCACGGTTGTAATTATTCCAATATGTCTGTTTACAAACAAATTTGGTTCATTTTACATATCCTGAACTCTCTGCTGACATGGGTATGTGCCCACTAAAATATAAGCCTTGATCAAATTAATAAGCTTTAAACAGGAGTCGCTCCTAAATATTATACACATACACTAGTTGATATCGTTTCAATTCACCAATCGGAATCTTTTACTACGAAAAGGAGGAGGAGGAGCATCCCCTACAAGCAGCACTGTTGCCAAATTTTAAAACTCTTCAAATTTTTCATTCACACTACACTAACGATAGTGTTTACATACGTAACTAGTTCATTCACCAACATTCTTTTAAGTTTTTATCCATCACTCGTGTTTTGATACTAAAAATTAACCTAATTTGAATTTAGAGATTAAATATATAGAAATATTAATAGTCACCCTATGCAGCATTAAAAATACCGATCAACTCTTCAAGTATAATATCTTATAGTACTATATCTTATAGTACTATAATATCTTCTCCTATAGTACCTTCTCTTTCCACTATAATTGTGTTTTCCAGGACATTGCGTGCTGTAGGCACTTAGATTCATTTAGGTATACTTTCATTAGAGGTGTGCCTTCAGTCTATCTATCACACTATACCTATAACACACCTAGAGCATTACTATACCTACAATCAAACAATAGTAAAGGTACACATAACCATAAATTGTTATGAAGATACATGGCACATACATCATCGCAGGTACTTATCTATGGTTCATTATGTGCACTGTATATAGATACCGTGGAGAGAATTTATGGTGGGGGCTTGGGAGATTAAGAAGGGCGATTCTTGCCATTCTACTGGTGACAGGACAAGAACCCCCGAGCAAACCAAATACCCACCGGACAACCCCCCCCCCTCTCGTTCAATAAACCACCCGGTCAAATACCCTCCGGACGAAAAAAAACCCCGATCGATATAAATAGCCTAATTCATTTTTATTAATTGTCAATAATCTTTTATTAATAAATTGACTAAATTTACTATATGTTATGAAGAGATCTAGTGCACCTAAGGTTAGGTTAGCGGTCCGGTTGGGGGGAGGGGGGGGGGGTATATATCGACCGGATGTTTTTAGCTTGTTTTTTTTGTCCGGGGGGTTTATTGCATGGGTTTTTTGTCCGGGGTGTGTTTAGCATGGGGGTTTTTGACCGCGGTTTATATTTTTGCAAGGTAGTTTTTGTCCTGGAATTCATTCTACTACCCTACTATGATCTCCTATGGCCCTAACATGATTTTATATGTCTTCATTAAAATAATTTTATGTGGTTATCTAATATTGTTTTGTAGTCCCACTATAATTTCCTATGGCCCCACTATAATTTCCTATGGCCCCACTATAATTTCCTATGGCTCCACTATAATTTCCTATAGCTCCCCTATAATTTCCTATAGCTACACTATAATTTCCTATAGCTCCACTATAATTTCCTATAGCTCCACTATAATTTCCTATGGCTCCACTATAATTTCCTATGGCTCCACTATAATTTCCTATGGCTCCACCATAATTTTCTATGGCCCCACTATAATATTCTATGGCCCCTCCATAATTTACTATGGCTCCACTATATTTTCCTATGGCTCCACTATAATTTCCTATGGCTCCACCATAATTTTCTATGGCTCCACCATAATTTACTATAATACTGCAATAATATTCTATGGCCCCAAATAATTTTCTATGGCCTCACAATAATATTCTATGGTCCCACTATAATATTCTATGGCCCCACAATTATTTTCTATGGCTCTACTATAATATTCTATGGCTCCACAATAATTTACTATAATAGTGCAATAAAAAGGTATTCTATTCAGTTAATTTCAGTTAAACATTAATTTTCCCTCTAATTTAAATTGTTAACTTTTCCACAATGAATTTATTCCATGTTGAAGAATGGATCTTTTTAGCAGAACAGATACACAGAAAGTGGTTCTTTTCTGCCGTAATTGATACAAAGGACTGAGTTTTTGGTGAATCCTGTGAAAACAGTTAAAGAGTTAGTGACGGCATTAGTTACGCTGTCACATGCACTCCTCCGTAACATCTGACTGCGACTAATTGCGTCACTCAGAGCATTTCCCGCCAAATAACAAAAGTGGTTATTTTTGTCTCCTCGAGAGGGTCTTATAATGCCCTCTAGAGTCACACAAGACCTGATCTTTGAGAGGGAGCTTATGCCTTCTAAACTGACAATACCTGGTCTTTGAGAGGGAAGTAATGCCTTCTAGACTGACAACACCTGGTCTTTAAGAGGGACGTAATGCCTCTTAGAGTCACACAAGACCTGATATTTGAGAGGGAGTTATGCCTTCTAAACTGACAATACCTGGTCTTTGAGAGGGAAGTAATGCCTTCTAGACTGACAACACCTGGTCTTTAAGAGGGACGTAATGCCTCTTAGAGTCACACAAGACCTGATCTTTAAGAGGGAGCTTATGCCTTCTAAACTGACAATACCTGATCTTTGAGAAGGAAGTAATGTCTTCTAGAATCTAGACTGACATCACCTGACATGATCTTTGATGTCTATAATGCCTTCTAGACTCAATAGACCTGATCTTTGATAGGGAAGTAATGTCATCTAAACTGACACAAGACCTGATCTTTGATGAAAAAAAGCGTTTTAGACAGACACAAGACCTGTTTTTTTCATTGGTACTGTATTTGGTATTCAATTTTATCCTTTGCAATTGTACATTTAACTAATTTTAATCATGTAATGAATAACATTGAAATATATATTGTAACAGGGACAAAAATTATAAGCTGAGCTTTCTTCTTCTTTTTTTTGTTTCTTTCTACCAGCTACACCTATATTTTTTTTTACGAAAGTGGGTGTTAGTGGGTCATTAACAACCAATCTGACCTTTAGAAATTACTAATTGACCTAACATGACTTGTGTTAGCACCCACTTTCCGAGGACTGTGTGAACTATTTGAGTGTCCGAGTACCGCCAAGTTACGTTGACAGGTTATAATATCTTCTCATAGAATGACCAGGCCATGTGATATTTTAGATCTGATTCCACCACATATGTTCAGGCCATGTGATATTTCAAGTGGAACGATGTTACAGACGATGTGTTAGGCCCACTCTATAATAGCAGATGGAACGCCGCGTTTTCACCGCCCACTTTATGCCTCTTCAATTAATAATTTCAGGAGGTGTTGTTATACAGTCGTTCAGGCCATGTTATATTTCAGGAGGTGTTGTTATACAGTCGTTCAGGCCATGTTATATTTCAGGAGGTGTTGTTATACAGTCGTTCAGGCCATGTGATATTTCAGGAGGTGTTGTTATACAGTCGTTCAGGCCATGTGATATTTCAGGAGGTGTTGCTCCTCTCTCCCTTTCATCGCTAAGGATCAAATGTTTAGAGTCTCTCAGAGCAGTACATGGCATGGTTTGTTGACTCTGTGTCATCTGCGTGGTGTCGTGTCACGGGTAAAAGATCATAAATCTGATGATAAGTTTCTAGAAATGACTGTAATGCT